>CAUZXS010004924.1:0-30000 GCA_963585895.1 Sepioteuthis lessoniana
GACATTACGCTAGGAAGAATGGTACAAAATACTTATTAATTATTGCTAGAAATTAACTGAGAACTACAGGAAGAGATTAGTGGCTGTTGAAGTGAATAAAGGGTATTCTACAAAGTATTAAATGAAGATAATGCATTATTTTTTGTACTGTACGATTACTTTTTCCTCTCATGAAAATGAATAAATGACATTAATTTCAGTAAAATTAATTGTAACCCAAGTTTGTAGACACATATTAGTAGAAAATGTCCTTATATAGTAAATGTATATAAAAAATTTTGTTCGGGCTATGTTTGAAAGATAAAAATTAAAAATATCCATATGCACGAACATATTTCTCCCCACTATATATATATATATATATATATATATATATATATAATTTTCAAATGAATAGTTTGTAGATAACTATATTTCTAAGCTAATTCTTCGAGCTCACTTGTTTCTACACGGTTAAATAGTTTCAAGTACTATTTATCATTAGTAATTTTTTTTATCAAGAACTCTTGTTTAATATTAATAATTTGCTCACAGGTGTATGGTTTCAAATAACCGATTATTATAAGTCTTAGTTAATGATTGAACAGTTCTATATAACCCAAAGATCGGACCCTATATAGGTCCTACCACTTCGGGCCAGAGTGGTCATGGGAGTAATGGCCATCAAGGAGTACACGACAATCCCCATAGCTCTAGGACTGCTGGTTGGTGACATCCCTAGAACACTCGTTGTCGTTGAGGTGTTCTTACATCTCTGTAGTGGTGCAATCGGTGAGCTCTGTAGCTCCAGGTGACGGGGGTTCCTTTAATAAATACTGTTAAATCATTATATGGCTCCCTGTAATTGTTATACATATTAAGCTTTGCCAGATAGAGAGTATTCAGAGGGATTTAATTCAGGTTTGATTTGGTTTGGTTTTATGGTATATCAACCCTTGTAGGTTATTTAATGCCAAATCCTGTTTTTACGTATATATTAAATATAGGATCTGTAAACACGTTTTGTAGGTACACAGTTAAATGATCGGACAATTCTTTTTCTATCAGTTCCAATTATCATAAGTCAACAAAGTTAAATGGTTCCAAGTATTTCTAAATATCAAACAATTCAATTAAACACCATTCATTTGTTTACACACAGTTAAATGATCAAACAGTTCTATTTCTAACAATTCAATTTAGCAGAAGTCAACAAAATTAAATAGTTTCAAGTATTGTTATGTATCACTTACAATTCAATTAAACATCAGTCAATTGTTTAGTCACAGTTAAATGATCAAACTGTTCTATTTCTAGCAATTCAAATGAGCACATGTCATTTGTTTGCACACAGTCTAAATGTCCAACAGTTCTATTTGATACATACAAGTAGATAGGACTATATCCGGTACTACCACTATGGGTCAGAGTGGACCTGGGAGCGATGGCAATGAAAGGGTACTCTGCATTTTCCAAAGCTCCACTATTACTTGAGCCTCAGCGTCAGATTGTTTAATGTCATATCCAGGATACTCGTTAGAGTGGAAGGTCTTACCCCTCTGCAGAGATGCAGTCGATGTATTCTACAGCCTCCACCGACTAGGTACTCGTTGGGAGATGGTCTTATTCCTCTGCTGTGATGCAGTCGGTGTATTCTACAGCTCCTGTCGACTGGGCTGGGATTTTATTCAGTATGTTCGTTTTGATCGAGAATAAATCGTTCACCATAACTAAAGGAAACAAGCACAACCAACCACTTTTAATGCAGATCTTTATATCGCCATTTGCCCCCTTCCCTACGAGACACAAAAATATTTGTATTAAAACATTCCCCTAGGTACAATAAGAATGCATATCAAATCTTCAAGCTTTACAGCCAACCGTGTATCGATCTAAACAAATCGAATAAATCACTTTTATTTCTTTATTAGTTAGATTGTCTGATATTTTACACATCGCTGGCAACAAGGCGATTCTATTTCCTTCTTGATATCACCCCTTTTCTAAATTTGCCCGAATCGACTGACAATTTCATCTTCCCATCGTCGTAGAGGTATTTCGAGGGGTCGTGTCTGATCACCCCGATATCATTCGACAATTGCACGAGTCAACCAATTGTCTGTGAACCCTGGGACGTTTCCGACCAAGCGGAACAGCTTGTTTTCGATACAACTAGATCACGTCCTTTACTCTTCTCCACTTCCAAAATGCCTCGCTTCGGATGTGCTCATATAATTATATTCCCTACATGGATCCTTTCATAGCCTACTATGTCGTAATCAGACGTTCTTCTTTTACTATGACCAAGAGAAAACATCAAAATTTCAAACTACAGCAGAAAATCGAACCAAATCACGACCCTGAGTTTCACTGTATGGATTAGCAGGTGAGCATCTTTTCACAAGGTTCTGCTATATATATCATCAACATCATGTCGAGCTGCTAGTACAGATTTCCCTGCCTCTCTCTCACTATTCGTCTCTATTATCCATCGCTTCCGGTAGGTCTTCTAGACTACATCCCGTGTCCGTACAGAGCTGTTGTAGATAAGTTCTTGTTGATGACCATGTGAAGATGTACATTGGATAACGTCACTTATGTGTTCGTGTTTACTTCTCCCGTTCTATCCCGCATTTCTTGTCCGTCTTATTTAGATGGTTTTAGAGATGGAAAGGTGGCCGTACAGCTGCTGTTTGTGGGATGTAGCTTCCAGGATTTTTTTTCTATATAGCTCCTAACATTCATATGCAATACTCGTCTAGCTTTTTCCTTATATGTTTAATTGATCCATATGGTGCATCCATATAGTAGAACTGACACAACCGATTTTAGTAAAAATACGTTTTATTTTATCGGAGAGTTTTGACTTCCATATTATCGATAAATTATCGATAGCAGTCCATGCTTTCACTTGTGACAAATTGACATCATTTTCAGTTGATAAGATGCTGCCTCTGAGGTACGTGAAATTGTCTACTAGTTTTAGAGAACTGCCATTTAGCGTGGCGAAGTTTCCTTTTTGATTAAAACACATATACTCCGTTTTGTCTGCATTCACACGAAGGCCAATGCCACTTGCTGCCTACTCTAGACTATGCAACAGGGATTCGGCTTGGGTAGTTATATTTGCAAGAAGCGCTGTGTCATCTTCGTAGTCTGCGTTCGTAATAGTTTTTACGGGGTTTCGTCAGTTTCTTGCCTTTTTTAGTGTAAAACCCTTTTCTTTTATTAGATCTAACGACGTTCCAAGCACATAGTCTAGGCAGATAATAAACAGGTATGGGTCTAATGTATCCCCTTGCAGAACACCAGCAACAATATCCAAGAAGTTGGTGTCTCCATCCGGTGAACAAACTTTAACTTTCGAGTTTTTATCATCATTATGGCAGCGACAGTTTCTTTGAAGAGAACACGTGCTAGATGTATTTGCTCCATCTTTCCTCTGTGTATGGAGTCAAATACATCAGAGAAATCTACAAATAAGTTTCTCATCGAGGTTTTTGGCACGAACTCCTTATAAGATTCGACGGATTTTTAGAATCTGTGATGTGGATCGGTTTCTCCGAAAAACATTTTGATTCTGCCCAAGAATTTTCTCAATTTCTGGTTCGATGCGGTTGAGTAGCCGAGTATTATAAATCTTAGCCGCTGAGGAAGTAAGGATTATACCTCGATAGTTCTTGGTAATTCAGAGATTGCCTTTCTCGGTAATTCAGAGGTCGTCTTTTTGTATTTTATTCTGGTTATTTCCGGCGTTGCAGTATCGAAGCAGTAGGTCATCGAATTTCATTGTCTTCCATTCTTCTGGTGGTATTCAATCCGACAAACGAGATATCGAAATAGGACATTTTACTCAAGAAGAACCCAATGTAGTATGAACAAAAATTAAAAACAGGAAAACTGCCGGTCTTGATATATATATATATATATATATATATGGTGCGGAAGCAAAATATGGAATCATTTTTAAAACGGTTTTTTTCTGATTAGTTCAATTTTAGAAAAGAAAAAAAAAGCGATAAATGTAAATTTTCATGATTAGTGCCATTATTCAAGCACTATTTCATTAAAATTCAGCCTAATATGAGTGGGCAGGAAAAGAAAGGATAAAGAATCTATGATTTGCTTAACGCCGAAACCAATCCAGAAAAACTTCCGAAATAATTGTCGTTTCTTTATGGTCTTCATCAAGCCCAGACCTTCAAAACCCTTGATTACGCTATATGGGGCGTTTTAGAAAACAAAACAAATGCAACTTCCCATGTAAATTTTGGTTCACTTAAGACTGTTATTGAGGAGGAATGGAATAAAATTTCTGAAGAATTTATTTCGAAGGTATGAAAATCATTTCGAAGACGTGTTGATAAAATGATTGAAAAAAATGACGTCCATATTTAGTACATTTACTGTTTTGTGTCAATCTTCTAATTTTGTCGCTTATTTTTTTAAATTGAAGTTAATCCTGTTTTATAATAGAGTGATTTTTCAATATAAAAGAATATTCCTAATTTTCTTTCTATACGCTGTATACAAGACGCTCGAGGTGTAATAGTTATATTAGCATGAAATGGACACAGCGACCCGAGTTCAAATCCAGGTTGAGACTGTTTGCGTTTCAAATATGAATCCATCTATTCTCCTTCAAGTTATGAGGAAAATAGGAGGGCAAACTCGGCTCTTTAACCTTGGTATGGCAACCGGTCGAGAAGTAAGTAGTGTTAAGATATCAAAATATAATAAAAATAGATTAAAACCAATAGACTCCAACTTTCATGGACTTGCCTGAGAAGTAAATTACTTTTAACCAAATTCTGAAATAAAAATAGCATTAATACAAACGCACGTGCACACACACACACACACACACACACACACACACAACACACACATATATATATATATATATATATATATAACCATAATCAAGATAAAAAAGCAAGTACATCATTGTGAAATTTCTATTGCAATGATGTATATACTATCTATTTTTCTCAGGCGCTTTTAAGATTTTAAATCTGATTCCACAAAATCAATATTAAAAAAAAAGATTATTTTCTCAAAGGAAATATCAAAAGTTCTGGGCAGTACCAACTTGCCTTTTCTACATGAAAAAAATTTCACCCCAACTTAATATTTACCGTTATAATATATGGCTTGAAAAAAGAAATAAAAACAGTGATTTAAGGAAATAATTCCATGAAAAATTCTTGAGTTTTCTTGACTGTTCACTTTCTCTTTTTTATTTCTTGATTTCATTATTTTTTTTTTAAATTCTTGTTGAAAGAAATTATTTAAATTCAATTCATTTCCTTTTTTGCAACACAAAATTGAAACAAGAAATATGTTTATAAGAAAAGCATTACAAGAACAAAATAAATTCAGCGTTGGTTGGCCAATAAGATGAAAGGACATTTCCTTCAAGAAATGGTGTAGTATCCACCGTAGTGAGTCCGAACTCCAATCACGCTATTACATTCACTTTCACATTAATATCCTTAAAAAAGGCATGAACCCTCTTATCCAACCAGCTATAAGTTGAATACTACCAATTCTAGAAGGATGGCTTTGATACTAAATAACCGACGAAAGATGATCTGCCATTAACTTAAAACCAAACAAAACACTTCAAGATGGTTTTCGTCTTTGCTGGAGTCGATATAACATAAAACTTTTCTTGTTTTAAATTCGGCAGAGGAAAAAAATCGAAAGACACTTTTTTCTTTTTTTCTGCATTTGAGTTATGATTATATTTCCTGTTGTCTTCCAGTCCAGTGAAATTTAGAATACGTAGGTTGTTGTCTTATCACAAGAGTTAAGCAAGATCAAACCCAGCCACTTACTGGTTGGGAGTTGCTTCATCATCAAGTCACGCTGTAAGTACGGATTACCATAGCCCTCTCTCTCTCTCTCTCTCTCTCTCTCAATATCTCTCTCTCTCTCTCAATATCTCTCTCTCTCTCTCGCTACTATCCATCGCTCCAGGCATGTTTTCCATAAGTGACGTGGTGTGCTACCGAGAGGGAAAGGGAGGTCAATACCTCTACCCTACGGTGTTTGAATCAAAAGGCCCCAAGGACTGACCGCTAAAACAGTCAAAATGAAGGTCAAAAGCTACCCGCACTCCATGACCTATAATCGGTTGGACAGAGAAGGGAATGACGGTCACTCTAGTAACACAACCGGAGGAAATAGTGGGAGAAGAAAAAAAGCAAAATGAATGGCCAGACCCTTTAGCGCCAAAATGATACATTTTCGTCTGAATAAATTTGGAAAAGAATCTTCAATTTGACGACAGAAGTCGGCCAATAAAGACGCCGGTTTTCAGCCAAAACTCTCGTAAAAAGCATTGAACAGAATCTTAGGACAGAAGACAGCAGAAAAGAAACATTCAGCCAGATTCTGGTGATGCCACTTGCCCGTAAAAGAAAGGAACCTGAGAACTAGCCTTGTCAAAGATGAGTACAACTTAAACTGTTTTTCCTTCTACCCCTCCTACATATTGGAATTATATGTATTCAAAAGAAAAAAGAAAGAGAGAAACAGAAAGGATTCTGTTTCATCAACAGTAAATTAGCGAATGGACTTTACCAGCGACTTAAGCATTTTCTTAAGTAAAAGAAAAAAAAACGAAAGAAAGAAAAAAGGAGAAAGAAGAAAAGGACTGTAAGAGACATTAATACTGCCTGCTGGTTTAATATAGCCGGTATCTTAAAAAGAAAAGAGAAAAGAAAAAAGGAACTGTTTCTTAAATCTTATTATTTGTTTGGCCTCAACCGACTGAGCAAAGGCATGAGTTGTGTGACACTTACCGTATGAGGAAACGGGCTCGGAGTGGTCGTTTCCGATTCCTCGGACACCATTCAACAAGTGCATGGGTTCACCCGTAGTCTGTGAGCCTTGTGACCAGCCCGGTTGCATTTGGTACGCCGCTATCTCATCCTTCACACCGCTTCGTTTCCATATTACCTCGCTTCGAATGGGCTCACGCAACAATATTCCCATCATAGATTTTTCCATGTGTCGTAAGAAGTCGTTATTCTTTTACTGCGACTGTAGTAAAAGAAAAAAAAGTTCTTTATATTTGCTTTTGACTTCCGGCCAATTAAGACTAAGAATGTATTGATTCTTGTCAAATTAAGTAAAATGGACGTCTGTTACTAAGAGCCTATGCTGTAAATTGGCCTAATGAGTAGACTGTTCGCCAATGGTCCAGGAGATTGGGGTTCAGTCCCAGGTTGAGTCATACCAAAGACTCAAAAAATGGTACTTGATACCGCTTTGCTTAAAACTCAGCATTATAAGGTAAGGATCAAGCGTAAAGTGGAGGAATTCAGGGAAGGAGTGGCGCCTCCACCCCTGCACCATGGTGTAGTTGCTTTTGAAAAGGGATCCTTCGGGTCACCCTCGACTGCGGCCACCAACTTAACTTACTTATGTTGTAAATTGTCTGCTGTCATATGTTATGCCTTCTTAATTAAATGTTAAGTTATTTTTTGTTTTATGTTCAGTTCAGCTTTAAAGGACCGTTTATAATTTGATTAATAAAGTGAAGCAGTTGTAGATGTAGGCGCGACTAAGATAAGTAATATCGTACGCACATCCAGCCCAGTCGGTCGGGGCTATAGAATACAACAACTGCGCCACTGCAGAGGAGGATACTCCCTCCAACGAGTGTCCTGTTTATGACAATAAACAAACTGATGGTGAGTCTCCAGTAATACTGAAGCTTTGGGGAATGTGGAATAGCCCTTCATTGCCATCACTCTCAGGTCCACGCAGGAGTGGTAGTACCTGATCGGGTCATATCTATGGGTCGAGTAGAGCTATTTGACACTTAAAATGTGCGCAAACAAATGGCATATGCAAAATTGTTAGAAATAAACTGTTTGATCATTTAACTGTGCCGAAACAATTGACTGATGTTTAATTGAATTGTAAGTGATATAAAACATTACTGGAAACCATTTAACTTTGTTGACTTCTGCAAAATTGAATTGTTAGAAATAGAACTGTTTAATCATTTAACTGTGCCTAAGCAATTGACTGATGTTTAATTGAATTGTAAGTGATATAACACATTACTTGAAACCATTTAACTTTGTTGACTTACGCAAAATTGAATTGTTAGAAATAGAACTGTTTTGATCATTTAACTGTGTGTAAACAAATGATTGATGTTTAAATGAACTGTTAGTGATACATAGCAATACTTTAAACCATTTAACTGCAAACGAATGAGCTTAGGCTCGTTAAAAACGTTATCAACAAATATATTTACAAATCATATATATCTAATATATACAGTAGCGTCCAAAACAAAGGGACAACATTTTAAAACCTAATATTTGTTAGAAATAACAACTGCGAAAAGCTGAAATTTTGACAACTGGTAGTCGTTATCATCCATAATAACATACTAAAATTTAAATTATTTGCAAAGGATAGAAAAAGAATTATAACAATAATTTATTTATTTTCAAAATAAGATCGTCCAAAAGTAAGGGACAAAATTGAGAAAAACAATGTAAACAGTATGCTATATTCAAATTTTTTGATTTCCTCTAAAGAATAAATCTTACTTAGTCATTTGTAAACGTTGCATCAGCCGGCACCATGGCGAAACGCCAAAAACTTGATTACTCTGTGAGACAAGCTATTGTGAAGCTACACAAGGAAAAGCACACCATTAGAGAGATTTCAGAGAAAGTGAAACGTTCCAAGAGTGTTGTAGGCAGGGTTGTTAAATCCTACAATAATACTGGCAAAATAATTAGTGCTTTTAAAACCGGCCGACCCCGCAAAACTTCGGCAAGAGAAGATCGAATAATGCAGCGTATGTCATTAAAGGACCGTTTTAAGTCTTGCACAGAAATTAAAAGGGTTATGAATAGTACCTCATGTGTTAATGTGTCAAGACAGACTGTTTCTAGATGACTGCAAGAAATAGGGGTGTTTAATCGAACCCCAAGGAAGAAACCACTTGTTAGTTTGAAGAATAAGAAGAAGAGATTAGAGTTTGCAAACCGGTATGTAATTTGGACATATGAAAATTAGGCAAAAGTATTTTTCAGTGATGAAAGCAAGTTTAATTTATTTGGAAATGATGGAAAAAACAATGTAAAGAGACGTATTGGTGAAAGATTAAGTGCAAAGTGTACTAAGAAAACTGTCAAGTTTGGGGGCGGAAGCGTCATGTTATTTGGAATGTTTTCTAGCCAAGGTACAACGCCTCTTGTCCGGTTACAAACTCGTGTAAACGCGCAGATCATGTTGTGCCAATCATACAGAATTGAGGTTTCGATAGGGCTACCTTTATGCAAGATAATGCCCCATGTCACAAGGCAAAGGTGGTAATGAGTTTTGATAGGGCTACCTTTATGTAAGATAATGCCCCATGTCACAAGGCAAAGGTGGTAATGAGTTACCTTAGCGAGCAAGATTTCGAAATTATGAATTGGCCACCGCAAAGTCCTGACTTAAATCCAATAGAAAATCTTTGGAAGACCTTAGGGGTAAAAGTTAGGGAAAGAAATCCCACTAACACGGAGGATTTGTGGGTGAAGCTTCAAGAAGAATGGTCTAAAATTAGTATCGAGGATTGTCAAGAACTGATTCGTTCTTGTAGTCGATGTGCAGCTGTCATTGAGAGCAAGGGCTCATTTACTAAATATTGATTGTACATGTATTTTTATTGTTTTTTTGGCTGTTTACATTGTTTTTCTCAATTTTGTCCCTTACTTTTGGACGTTCCAAATTTGAAAATAAATAAATAATTGTTATAATTCTTTGCAATTGATTCAAATTTTAGTATGTTATTATGGATGATAACGACTACCAGTTGTCAAAATTTCAGCTTTTCATAGTTGTTATTTCTAACAAATATTAGGTTTTAAAATTCTGTCCCTTAGTTTTGGACGCTACTGTATGTATAAAGAGGATTTGACATTAAATAACCTAAAATGGTTAATATGCCATAAAACCAAACCAAACTTATGACAATATGAAATATTCACTACTGCTAAAAGCTTATGGAGAGAGTGTGATGCATTTTTTATTTAGGAAAATGTAATTTTCCTTTTATAACAACATAAAAAATTATATGCTATGAAAGAAATTATGCATATCAGCTAATGAGATTGTGCTAAACTAACGTAAATGTCACTTCTTCCTCTTCTTTTTTCCTGCTGTTACTAGATTCATACTAGTTTTAATTTGTTGTTATTCACTAAATACTGAGTGACATCAAGTCTTCTTATGTCTTTAGGAGTATTTTAAGAATTCAACTGACTTTCAAAATGCTTTGGTCTAGATCGTCTTGCTTTTTCTCCGATTTCCAGTTGCTTCAAATTCAACGTTTCGGCCGCTGTATCCTCCAGCCTTCCTCAGGTATCTCCTGTTTATCTGGGCATAGAAATGATTCAACCCAGGGGATACCTGAGGAAGGCTGGAGGATACAGTGACCGAAACATTGTGAAAAAAAAAACAATAAAGCTGAAGACAATAGTCCGAAAACTCTTAATGATAAAATGAATAGTTCCTTGGTACTATAATCGTTGTCAGGTTATTATGCTACTTCTTCCGAGTCTTTTGCATCAGCATTAGTTGATGATCATTCTCAGAAGTCTAAGTGACAGCAAGTTTCTCCTTGCCACCAGGACTCTTCTCAGTATTCTGGCTGATCTTAACAATGCTTTTGTTTGGATGGTCTCTGCTCATCCTCCGATTTCCAACTCTTCCACTACTTTTACCAAATATTTGGGGATCCTTCCATGTGCAACAATTACAATTCGTGTTACCCTCACCTTCATGTTCCATTGTAATTTTTAGTTCTCTAGCAAAGTCAAGGTACCTATCTCTCTTTTAGCTTTCTTTGAATTTCACACTGTTGTCTTCCGGAACGGTAAAGTCAACTATTCGACTGGTTCTGTTTTCTTTTTTTTTGTTGACTATCATTAGGTCTGGTCGTCTGGTCGAAATTAGATGATCCGTTTGTTTCTTAAAATCCCAGAGAAGTTTGTGCATCTCATCCTCTAGGGCAGATTCTGGGTTGTGCATATACTACTTGCTCGTATGGTCAAATTTCACTTTCTTGCACTGTTACCAGTGTATCACCTTCCCCCAGACAACCATATCCAGTCTTATATTCTTTTTTGTGCTAATTTACTGCATTTGTTTATTATATATTTCGTCTCTATCACCACATGGCCAACATTTGCTATTCTATTGCGTCTTATCTCTTTACTAGGTACTATTTACCAACCCCTCCGCTCGGGCAGGATATGACACAAGGTCAATTTTTAAGCGGAGTTTAACAGGTTTTGAATTCAGAGTTTTCCTTCTCCTAGACTAGTTGCCTCACCAAGGCTGAAGAACCTAGTCCGTCCTACTATTTACCCATAGCTGGAGGGAGAATAAGGGGGTTCATACCTTTCCCAAGGGTATTTGCCCGAAGGTGAACGTAATAGCGCGACTGGAGTACGAACTCGCGTACTACGATTCCGCAGTTCATCGCTTTAACCATTACACCACGAGGACACCCCAAAAAAAAAGTTTATCCTAATGGTGATGTTTTGTGCTGCTATTAGAAGTTTCTCTCTTAAGGTCTCCATTTCCTAAGTATTAGTAGTAATAGTAGAAGCAGCGCCGGTGGCAGTAGTTGTTGTAGAAGTATTTTCTATCGTGTTTTAAATTTTTGTTTTTATTATTATAATCGACATGTGCTGTATTCTTGCCATCATATAAATGTTTTGTAACTTGAGGACATTATACGGTGAGCATTTTTGATCATAATTAATTTATATCTACTTTGTAGGTTAAAATATTTCTCATTGAGATTCCGAAATGAAACGTGTGTTTATACACGTGAAAGGAGAACAATGGAACAACAAATATGCCCAAACACATTCGTAAGCGTTTGACACTTATTGAAGTGACACTGCAGCCTACTCAAGGGGAGATAACTGGCACAAATTGGCTTTATGAAAACTCATCACGTTCGAGCTGGTTTTATCTTCTCTGCTAAAAGGGTTTGTTCTTTTTTTTTTTTTCTATTTTCATTATTAAAGCTTGCTGGTACGCTTTACTGTTTGGAAAACGTGCGTTTAGGAGAATGAAAATTGTAATAAACGTTTTGACTTGACAATCTTTATCGGTTACTAGAAAAGAAAAGTGAATAAAGACATTCGTATCTCACTAAAGAGACTCTGAATTTGAGCATTTGTTATCGTCTGCTCAGAACAATACAGAAAGAAAAACAAAATCATATTCGTCTTTACATGAAGAAAACGTTTATTCTCCTAATTTCATTGATAAAGAATTCTTGGTATTAATTTTTCTTTCATCTTATCTTTTTTTTACTTTCAGCAAAAGTCTAGCCTGGGAGATTCCGTCACGTTGTGGTTAACGAGCTGGACTTTGACATCATTGTAAGCAAGTTCGAACTCTACTCGCACTATTACATCCACTCTCGGATTAATACTTTTGGGAAAGGCATGAACCCTCTTACCCCCCCACTAGCTGAGGATTAAACAGTAAGTAAAGTTGGCAACCGTAGTCGAGGATGACCCGAAGGCTTCCTTTTCGATAGCTACTACACCGATGTGTAGGGGAGGGCACTACTCTTTTCCCTGGATTGCTCTACTTTACCGTTGATCCACACCTTATAATGCTGAGTGTTAAGCAAGGTAGCATCAAGTACCATTTTTGAGTCTTTGGTGGGAGTCGACCTGTAATTGAACCCAGGTCTACCGAGCCATTGGCGAACACTCTAATCATCATACCAATGTCTGCCAATAGCCCGGGAGACCTGGGTTCAATCCCAGGTCGAGTCACACTAAAGACTCCAAAAATGGTACTTGATGCTACCGTGCTTAACACTCAGAATTATAAGGTGCTAATTAAGGGTGAAGAAGAACAATCCAGGGAAAGGAGTAGTGCCCTTCCCTACATCTTGGTGTTGTAGTTATCGAAAAGGGAGCCTTTGGGTCACCCTCGACTCCAGTTGCCAACTTTACTTTCTAATGAACGGTACCACTACTATACTTTCACAAGGATGGCTTTGCAATGAAATAACACGCGATGGTTGATATGCCATTAAATGAAAGAAACCAAACCAGTCTAAACAACTGCAGGGATATAAATTAAATAATTCCCCCTCACGTCCTCAAGGCCCTAATCTGCCTAAAAGAATGCTTTAGCAATTTGGCTACAATAGCTAAGAATCTTTTACCCTTTAAATTTAGATATGTAATTATATTCTTTATTATCATGTTTTAAAACAACGAAATATCGATTTGATTTGGTATGTTTGTTTTGATGGTTGGTTTTATACCAAGTCAAACTATGTTGGGTTATTTAATATCTTGTTCAGATATTCTAGTAAGCATAGTCTCAAGTAACTATTCCTACGTAAAAATTATCATTTGTAAAGTTATAGATTCGAGTAACTATTACTCATACAAGTAATTTGCACCCATTTATATGGTTTCACGTATTCTTATGTAATAATTTGCTTGCACTATAGTTTAAACTACCCATTCCTATTAAGACTAACAGCCACGATATAATATCCATGCACATTTCTTAACTATATTGATGGATAACCTTATGCAAGCCTTGTATATATATAGTGACAAAAATTATTTTGTGACACAGGAAGTAACCTACTACAGTTTAGCCAAAGCAGCTCACCAGGATGCCCTGATGAACCGCTTAGGCGGAACTGTAGTAGGTTAGTTCCTGACTCACGAAATAATTTTTGTCACTATTTTGCTCTACTTAGTATTGAGCACTTTTTTGCACTTTTAGCTTTGCAGCAATTACGGTGGGGTTTTTTCTTTTGATCAATCAATTGCGTATCTGTTGATTTTTTTCCATTAGTATAACAAGGTTGGCCTTTTCTTTTTTTCCAATATATATATATTTTCCCCCTAGACAGTGATTCGTTGTATATTTTTATCTTCGAATTACTTGTGGGTTTTTCCCTTACCGTAAGTGCTATTATTCAATAAGTTATTTAATTATGGAAATCAGACCTAACCGATAAAATGAAACGCAGTTTCTTCCAGGCAGCTTTTGCATCGATACTGCTATATGGATGCACAACATGGACTCTAACAAAACGGCTGGAGAAGAAGCTAGACGGCAATTACACAAGAATGCTGCGAGCAATCTTGAACAAGTCCTGGAGGCAACAACCCAAAAGACACCAACTGTACGGCCACCTGCCTCCTATCACGAAAACTATTCAAGTTAGACGAACCAGACATGCAGGACACTGCTGGAGAAGCAGGGACAAACTCATAAGAGATGTACTCTTATGGACCCCCACATATGGCCGAGCAAAAGCAGGACGACCAGCACGAACATACATTCAGCAACTATGTGAGGATACGGGATGTAGTCCAGAAGACCTGCCAGAGGCGATGAACGATAGGGAAAAGTGGCGAGAGAGGGTCAGGGATATCCGTACTACTAGCACGACATGATGATGATGATGATTTAATTATATATATCTGTGTGTGTGTGTGTGTGTGTGTGGACAAATGTAGATCCAACTTTGAGGAATTTATTATGAAAGGTATGAATCCAATTATTCTCCCTCCAGCTATGGGTAAATAGTAGGACAGACTGGGTTCTTCTGCCTTGGTGAGGCAACTAGTCTAGGAGAAGGAAAACTCTGAATTCAAACCTGTAAACGCCGCTTAAAAATTGACCTCGTGTCCTATCCTGCCCGAGCGGAGGGGTTGGTAAATATGATTATGAAAGTCGACGTTGATCGTTTCGATTATAATAACCTTCTTCAGGACTTTAAATTTAGGAAAATTGTTGTTAATATAGTGATGGATGTTTGATGAAAAGGCAGGAGAAAAGAAAGTTTGTAGAAAGAAAGATTCATAACATTCTTTTTATACACACTTTCTTTTCTCCTGTTACTTATTCAAATATCTATCGCTATTTCAACAACACTTTTCATGAATTTAAAGTCCTGAAGCTGGTTATTATAACCGAAACGTTTAACGTTGACTTTCATTATAAATTAATCAAATTCGGATTATTTGGTTTTTTATACTTTTCTACATACTATCGGATTTAATATCCTTATTTACTTCCATATATGTTAAAAAATTGATCTCAACACGCTCATAGTCACATTTGACGTCACAAACCTATCTAGCATTATACCCTATGAATTAGGAAAACAAGCCATTTCATTTTAGATAGATAAATATCCAGACGCATTACACCCAAGATTTAACAAAAAAATATCATTGAGGGTATAGAAATAATCCTTAATAATAACTCCTTCCAATTCAATAACATTAATTATATCCAGACCCTAGGAACAACTGTGAGAACTAAAATAGCGCCAACATACGTTACCTTAACCCTTGCATATTTAGAAGTAAACCTATATGAAATAATAGGTAAAAAATACAGCAACGACATAAAAGAAGAATTTACCAAATCATGGAAAAGATATTTGGATGATTGCTTCATATTCTGGAAATTCCCATGGGAAGACATCAACGAATTGCACAACCTACTACAAAACCTCTACCTTAAAATGAAATTTACTATGGAACACAGCTTAAAAGAATTACCATTTTTAGACAACCTTAGAAAAAAACATAAATTGCCAAATCATCCCAGATATCTACCATAAACCAACAGACACTCAACCATACCTCCACTTTAAAAGCTACCACCCTAAAAACTGTATAAAATCCATCCCTTACACGTTAGCACGTAGAATACACACAATAATCACCGATAAAAAAAACTTTAAAAAAACTCGCCTTAAAGAACTACACACAACCCTACACCAGAGAGAATACCCAACAACACTAATAAATAAAGGACTTGAATGAGCAGAAAAAATACCACAAAGAGGATTAAGGAATCTGAAAAAACACAACAACGGGAAACCCCTAGTATACGTCGCAACCTACAAGAAAAATAATCCAGAGCTATTTACAGAAATAATGAAAAATCTAGAAGAACCTGAAAACAACGACAAAATTAAAGAAATGCAAGACACAAAAACAAAAATTAAAAGCTAGAGACAACCCAAAAATCTTAAAAGAATTCTCTCCTCTTCTACATTCGGAGAAAACACAACACAAGGAGTTACCCAATGCAAAAATAAACGATGCAAAATATGTGATATAATTATGGAAGGTAAATCCCGGAAACCAAATTTAAGATAAATAAAAACTTAAGGTGCAACTCAAAAAACATAGTCTACATAATTGAATGTTACGAATGCAAAGAAATATACATAGGGTCAACACAGGCACTTAATACAAGGACATCACTACACAAGAGTAATATCAAAATAGAAGAAAACAGCAAATTAAATGTTTCGAAACACCTATACCAATGTAGTCGGTTTAAATTTAAAATAATGGCAATTTATCAAACCAACGACTACACGCCACTTCAAATAAAGGAAAAGAGTTTTATAGATAAATTTAAACCAAAGTTGAATAAAACATGAATCGTACACACATACTCAAATGGAAATATATATGTATATATATATATATATATATATATACCCCAAAATACGTAAGTAATTAAAAATCATTCAAACTACAAAGTCTCATTGAATACCCATTAACTAGACATTTTGCCATACATGTTCTCTAACGAAAGCATCAAGATGGAAACGCACACACACATAAACACACACATACACACACACACACATATATGTATATATGTGTGTGTGTGTGTGTGTGTGTATACATACACACAGACAAAAACTATGAGGAAAAAAGTTACCAGTAAATTTAAAACCACACTGCCACACATACACCAAAAATCCCCAAGACACACACACAGAGAAGAAAAATAAGTGATAGTGAAACCTAAAACCACTCCAACGCACACACAAACACACACAACGACAAAAACATATCAAATATCAAAGAGGGGTAAAGCAGACTCTAAGAAACACACTCTAAGAAAAAGAGAGTATGACTTCTATATAAAACCAACAACCAACGGAAAAGCATTCAAACTGCGAACAAGAGTGAGTTCAAATCTCATTGAGTACCCCATTAACAAGGCCTTGTGCCATATATGTTCTCTGACGAAAGCAACAAGCTGGAAACATAAACATATATAACACGTAAGTAAGAACAAAATAAATATATTAAAAAAATACAAATCTCTTCGTGGGCCTACATATATTAAAAAATATATTTTTATTCTTTCTTTGGACCAACAACAGACATCTTTTATATATACTTCCATATATATAAATATACATATACACATACAGATATATGCATATATGTATAAATGTGTGTGGGTGGGTGGGGGTAAAACGAAAAAAAGTATGCGTCTTCAACTTTAATCGCGTTCCATTTCAAAGTTGACTGACGTCACTCTTTTCTGTGTTTAATTTTTTTTATTTTTTAAAAAACGTCTTTGTTTGTAATTTAGAAATCGTTACAAAAATATCGAATAATTTAGTTATAATTTATTAAAACTAGTTTAAACGAGGGATTTTGTAACTATTTAGAACTAATTAAACTAAAAGC
Organism: Sepioteuthis lessoniana; assembly: GCA_963585895.1. NCBI lineage: Eukaryota > Metazoa > Mollusca > Cephalopoda > Myopsida > Loliginidae > Sepioteuthis > Sepioteuthis lessoniana. The sequence goes on from CAUZXS010004924.1 coordinate 17,529, forward strand.
GGACCTAATTTAAAGAAACCGGTCTCTGATTGTATTATGAATATAAATAATGCTACGTTCAACAATCTTTCGTTGTTGATGATCATGCATTTTAACAAACATTTTTGAACCTTCAAAATTAAAACCATGTTTGGTTTCTTAATTTCATTTTACTTATGCATAACGAAAATCACCAAATCAAAGAACTCGGTTGTGTTCATCAAAACGTTTTTCAATCGTCCCCGAAGTTTAACCTTGGATTTAAAGCGAAATAAAGAGACGAGAAGTGTTGAAAATAAAGCGAAATCGGGTCGTCTACGCCGTGTTTCAATCCAAATACTCAAGGAAAATCATCAGATTAGAAAATCTTCCATGTGATATATATATATATATATATATATATATATGTGTGTGTGAGTATATATATATATATATATGTATATAGATATGTATAAACATTAGTTTTTATATATACCATGGATGCTTATCTGTGACCACTAGTTTCATACTGTCTTTATACAACAATTATCAGGCAGAGAAAGAAAGATTTTGGAAAACTCGAAAAATACAATATATATATATATATATATATATATATATATATATTAAAGAACATACGTAGATCTGACTCAGGATAGCGTTGACACAATTTCAACGACGCTTGTTGACAGTCAGTTTCTCGCTTGTGTGATCATCAGGCTAAATCTTGACCATGTGTCTACGCTATTTAAAATTGGATTGATATATGCTCCATCAACGATATTGAGCATTCCATATTTATAGATATAGCAAATCATATATTATTAATGTACATATGTACAAATACACGCATATATATATATATATATGGGGGGTGTAGAGAGATTGAGAGAGATTGAGAGAGAAAGAGAGTGAGAGTGAGCTTGCGAGAGAGAGAGAGAGAGAGAGTGAGAGAGAGAGAGAGAGGGAGAAAGAGAAAATCAATATTCTTAGATATATATCATTTGAGACCTAACTTCTTAAAAAGCCAGTAATATAATCGATCTTAATGTATTTTTTATGTTTTAGTGACTATTACCTTAAAGCATTTAATTTGCTATAAAGCTACTTTACCTAAATATCAGGAACGAGAGAGGTACTGCACATGCGTGTGTGCGCACGCGCTTACGTACACACACATATACGCAAACACTCACTCACTCACTCACTCAGGAGTACAAAACAAACGCATGAATATTTATTTTCATTTAAGAAACTAAATTTAGCAACAGCTAAAGAAGAATTTAGCCGAAACACGGGCGCCATTACCCACAGCCGAGATTAATAATTGATTTGTCGATTGGACAACTAAAAAACACGATCATTCGATTTTCTATCAAAGTCAAGCATATTTATCCACTTGAATGCAGATTATTGGGTAACAACCGTAGCGCTGTATGAGCCGAGTTTAGCGTTATCGTCGTAGGAATGGAATCGACGACCCGAGTTCAAGTCTTGTATGAGGCAATGTACGTTTCACTTTGCGTCAATGCGCATGAGAAAATAATGGATCCCTATGTTCCCCACCCCATTGGTAAATAGCATGACAGATCTTCAGATTTAGTTAAACAACCAGTGTAGTAGAACGAAAACTCTGAAATAAATCAGTTTTATTCCGCTGAAAACTTGTCCTTGTGCAACATAATTCTCATGGGGCACGTGATTTCCATCAATTCCCTTGTCTACTGAATTCCATCATCATAAGAATTCCATTACTATGGCCTTGTGCCAGATCAAACAAGGCTTAGTAAAATGCTTACGGAAATATTAGAGAGCATTGAAATTACTCATAAAACTTAGACGAACAAATATTAAATTATCAGATCAAAAATCCAGCCAGGAATAAGTTTGATTTGTTAATATCACCCTGGACAACTGTTACCAATGAAATGCTAGTCCGAATCCATCACTCCTTTCTGAATAGAAGCATCAATATCATCATGGACAACTGTTACCAATGAAATGCTAATTAGAATCTGTCATTCCTTTCTGAATAGAAGCATCAATATCATCATGGACAACAGTTACCAATGAAATGCTTATTCGAATCCATCACTCCTTTCTGAATAGAAGCATCAATATCATCATGGATAACTGTTACCAATGAAATGCTAATTAGAATCTATCACCTCTTTCTAAATAGAAGCATCAATATCATCATGGAAAACTGTTACCAATGAAATGCTTATTCGAATCCATCACTCCTTTCTGAATAGAAGCATCAATATCGTCATGGATAACTGTTACTTATGAAATGCTAATTAGAATCTGTCATTCCTTTCTGAATAGAAGCATCAATATCATCATGGACAACAGTTACCAATGAAATGCTTATTCGAATCTATCTCTCCTTTCTGAATAGAAGCATCAATATCATCATGGACAACAGTTACCAATGAAATGCTTATTCGAATCCATCACTCCTTTCTGAATAGAATCATCAATATCATCATGGACAACTGTTACCAATGAAATGCTTATTCGAATCGATCACTCCTTTCTAAATAGAAGCATCAATATCATCATGGAAAACTGTTACCAATGAAATGCTTATTCGAATCTATCACTCCTTTCTGAATAGAAGCAGCAATATCATCATGGACAACTAACTACGAATTGGAAAGTCTACGGAGCGTTATGTATATACTTCTGGACCATTACGTTCACTTTCCGACTAATACCAATAGGAAATATATGAACCCCCAAATTCCCCCCTCCCCTACTATGGGTAAAATAGTAGCATTTCTGTTCTTCAACAAGAATGGGTTCGCCATTAAATTATCCACGAATGTTGATATGCCATCAAAACAAAGAAACCAAGTTAAACTATGAAATGCTAAATGGAATCCTTAAAGTATAGTTGGCGACCTTTGTCGAGGGTGACCCGAAGGCTCCTTTTTCGATAGCTACTACACTGAGGTGTAGGGGGGGTACTACTCCTTTCCCTGGATTGCTCTACTTTACCCTTGATCCTCACTTTATAATGCTGAGTGTTAAGCAAGGTAGCATCAAGAACCATTTTTTGAGTCTTTTGTATGACTCGACCTGGGATTGAACCCAGATCTCCCTGACCATTGAAGAACACTCTACTGATTAGGCTAATGGCCCTAGACTCCTTAACTCCTTCCTAATTATCACCATCGTCAGCCAGTTTAAAAACTGACCTTGTTTGACATCATTCATGAGGCGTAGAAGTTGGGCAATATATAAGTTGTTTTCGAAAAATATTGTCCGAATCATCATAAACTTTAAGTTTTGTTTTAACATCTTATTTCAATTGTAGTTGTATAAAAACAACAATTTCCTAATAATTACAGTTTTCTCTTTGTTAATTTTTTTAGCACTTTTTGAAGAATTTGATTTTGAACGTTATGTGCCTTTTTATCATGAACATGAAAAAGAATTGAAGCATTTACTTTTTTGAATGAGTTCAACCTAGTAGGACAGACTGGGTTCTTCAGCCTTGGTGAGGCAAATAGTCTTGGAGAAGGAAAACTCTGAAATCAAACCTGTCAAACTCCGCTTAAAAATTGACCTTGTGTCATATCCTGCCCGAGCGGAGGGGATGGGTAAATAGGAGTTCAACCTTGGTCATGATTTTACTTTATGAAAATTCTCGGCCACATATTGTAGAATGACATTGCAGAAGCTCACTGACTTCAAATATGAAATTTTTCCACATCCACCATATTCTTCTGATCTCTCATCCACAGACTACCATTTTTTTTCTGGACACATTTTCGCCAGAAAACCATTCCATTCCAAAAGAGCAGTAGAAATAGCATTTAATGAATTTTTGGCATCAAAACTTTTGGGGTTTAATCGTACAGACTAAATAACCTTGTTAATTGATAGTAGAAATGTAGAGAAGTTTAGGGATTATATTTTGACTAGTTAAAACACTTTAAATTTATTAATTAATAAACAAATTTTTTTTCCTACTATCTCGCGTTATTTCCCCAACAATCTAATAAATATAAGGCTAAACTTTTTTTTATAAAACTGAAACTAAAACAACAGAGAAAACTGATGACAAAAAAGTGATTCCGTTAATTTTATGATCATAAATCAAGAGTTACTTAGACTTGAGATCGACTTATACACGAGTATGTACCGTATTTATTTAATCAGATCAATAAATTTATCCTGGAAGTAATTTTCAATCTTTAAACTCTTTTTAAAATCTGAAACATATTTGGCAAAAGGCATCAAGGATGAAACTCTCTACGTGCGTATGTGTGCAAGTCTGTACGTGTGTGTGTGTATGTGGGGGAGGGAGAGAGAGAAAGAGAGAGAGAGAGAGAGAGAGAAAGAGCAATCAGCAGCAGGGAATCCATTTCTGTGTAAGAAGAAAATTGTTTGCCTGCATTCTGTTAGGATTAATTGATTCGAAAATCCTTAAGTAGACCATTTAGTTACTCGATTCTTGAAAACATCGGAAATCTGCAATACCAAAGAATATTTCAGGAATCGAAAACTAATTATATTCCATGAGTTAGAAGATCAAAAAAACCAATATGATTAAAGTTAATAAGACTTATCTATAAACTATATATATATATATATATATATATATATATATATATATATATATATATATATATGTCTGTGAGTGTGAATGTTTGTTCATATCTATCTATCTATCTATCTAATTCTGTTATTATCTATTCATTTCAACCATTTTATAGCACATATATTTCCTTCTGTTTATCAGTATCAATTACAGTCTGCTTCTTTCTATTTCACAGTCTGCTTCAGGTGACCGATCTTCAGGTTAGATTGTATCGACGTGTCCACACATGCTATATATATATATATATATATATATTTATATGTGTGTGTGTGTGTGTGTGTGGTCATATATATGTGTGTATATATATACATATATATACATACGAATTGGAGACGAATAGTTTTTAGGTAAATATTTTTGTTATTTAATGAAGTGTTAAATCGCGTGACAAAAGCAGACAAGTTTACCTCACAGAAGTATGCTTAGTAAAGGGTCTCTTTTCACAGACGCATCACTTGGCATTCCAGAGCTCACCTGGTGTTCGTGCTCGGTTGGTGATATTAAATTGATCCCCTGGTCTCAAAGGGCCTTCACATGAGCAGGTACCTACTTGGTACGGTTGAGTTTGTCGTTATATGCCTGAGGTTCCAATAAATGGGGATGCTGAAGGAACAAAGCATTTCGGGGGCAAAGGCCACGTATAAGTCTCGATTCATGTGTAGCCTTCTCTATAAAATCCCCTTGTTTCAAATATGACTTAGTGGCACGTAGAATAAATCAATACATCCTCTAATTTAAAGTTAAACGAATATTTTTTGATAATTATGTTGAAATCAATACTGTTTACACAGCTTTGTATAGATATGCTATACGGTCCTCAACTTGCTTATAGTACCAACAGATGTTTTAGTAGTCTCATATCTAAGCTCTGAACAGACTCATCGCCGCTTAATTTCGGTGATCTAGCAGGAACCGGTCTTTTCAGTAAGTCCTACATAATTCGAAACCATAATTATTAATTTATTAATTTCACGGCATGTCAACCCTTTTTGGGTTATTTTATGCCTAGAAGTTGACCGTAATTGTTAAACAAAATTCAGCTTAAAATAACTCAATAACAATTAACATGTAAAACAAATCAACCAACCAACCAAACACTAATACCGCAGAAAGAGTGTCATCGTAGAGTAATGGTTAACAAATAAGTCCCGCAGTCCAATTAAATAGTGTGTTCTATTCTCATTGGGTGTTTCATACTTGTACCCTTTTACCAAATCTAAGCTGTACTAAGATTATTTAAAAGGGACATGGTCAGCTTCATTACCAAATGAATTAGAGAGAATGCCTACGGGTTTGGACAATTTTTGCTGCTGCCCATCTAAAAAGATTACTTTGTGAGTCAGCGCTCGGATTAAACAACTTTTTGCCCCATCTCGCCACCGTACTAGCTGAGTGGATAAATTTTCTTCATGTGATATACGTTTGTATATAACGAATCTAGTGCAAAGAAAAAGTCATATACTCAGTGGAAGAGACAGAAAAAGTTTTTTTTTTAAAGTTGGACTATTGAATGAGAACAACCCATCTTATATGTTGAAGAAAGGATATGTTTATACCAAAACTGTCCGCAAGGTACTAGATACGACAAAAGGTCAACATTTTGGCAGGGCATTTCTGGTTTTAATTTTAAAGTTTTCCTTTTCTTAGATTGATTGCATTATCATAGCTGTATTGGTTTTATTTCTTTTGTTTAATAGCATATCAAGCTTCGCGGGCTATTTAATGCCAAAGGCAACCTAAAAAAAACAAAAACAAAAAAAAACCAGGTGTGATAGTATTTAACCTATAGCTCAAGGGGCGTGTATAATTTTCCTAAGCGGTGTTAGTCCGAAAGTGAAGGTAATAGCGCGACTGGTGTTCGAACTCGCTAACTTCCAGTCCGCAGTTCTGTATGTTAGCAACTACGCCAAAGGGACTCCCGCCCTTCATAGATAGAGAAAGAAGAGATGGATTTGTGACTTTTTAAAAGACATCAGCTTTAAGGGAAACGTGAACAGCTCTGTCCAAGATTTGAATTTGCATCGTCGATTACATTTTCTATAACAATAATGTTAACATCACATATTTTTTCACTTGAATAAAAAGTTTCTGTTTGAAATTCTCGGACGGTTATAGCACCTGAGGAATGCCAGCAGGTAGAACGGTTGAAATCTCTAATGAGAACAAGCGCAATGAGGATTCTTGTCCAACAAAATTGGTTTATATTGATAATTAATCTGAGTTGTTGAGTTTGTCAATGGATATCCCTTTCCATTAAAATAACTCCTTATTTCAGCTAAAGAAGAAAACGAACATATCTCTGTTTATTTACAGCTCGCTGGGATAAGAATTTAAAAAAAAAACATCGTTTATCTTCTTATAAGAGTTTTAGAAAAAAAGATTCTATTAAAAGTAATACAAGAGGCGTGGGATTCCCTGTGGCCTAAGAGGTAAACTGCCGGACTTCGGCCTCGAAGTAAGCGAGTTCGAAATCCAGTCTCGCTATTACGTCCACTTTCGGACTAATAACCTTGAAAAAGATATGAACCCCCTTTATTGTTCTTGCTATGGGTAAAAAAAGTAGCACTTCGGTTTCTCTACAAGGATGGCTTTGGCATTAAATAACCCATGAAAGTTGATGTAGCATTAAACAACAAAAACGAAATCTCAATGCACGAAATATAAAACAGTTCTTTCTATCTGGCACACACACACACATATATCCGTTTCGTTTCTTTGTTTAATGTCTTATCACACTTCGTGCGTTATTCGATGCGAAAGTCTTATTTCGATGTAACTGTCCCGCACAGTAGCCACTATACAACTAGGACTCCCTCTGCGAAGATATAAATGGAATGTCATACATTGAAACATGTAGATCAAATATCACCTAATAACCACGTTAGAATTCATGTATATATATATATATATATATATATATATATATATATATATATATATTAAGAGAGTGACAAACAGAGGTATTATATATATATATATATATATATATATATATATATATAAGACATTATTCAGTCCAGAAAATCCGGAATAGGGAATAATTCCAATCAGGACGAATAAAATGTTAAAATAGAATATTAAATTTAAATAATCCTGGTAAAGAGTTCAATGTAAATAAAATCCAAAGAAATATATATATATATATATATATATATATATATATAGAGAGAGAGAGAGAGAGAATAGCTAAAAGATCCAGAAACTACTTACCCAGGTTTCACAAACAGATCGTTCTCTTTCTTTTGCTTAATCATTGCAATACTGTTTAAATATTTTCAAGCAGTACATATGTTTTAGTCTTTTCTTTTTTTATAGATTTTTTTTCTGATATCGGTTTAAAATATAAATATATTTTTTTTTTTACAAATTACAATATCATTTTTTTTCACGCCACCAAAGTTATAGAAATAGTTATAAAAAATAAGACATACAAGGATCATTAAATAAGTTTCCAGATTTTTTTTCGTATGGGTACTTTTATTGATAGTACACACATGAAACTCTCGTCCCCTTCAAAGTAATCTCCTCCGGCTGCAAAGCACTTGTTGTACCACTCCAACAACTTCTGGAAGGCCCCATGGAACACCTCTTGTGTGAGCGTGCCAATAACCTTCGTTACAGTCTCTTTCATCTCCTCAATTGCCTCATAACGACAGCCTCTGAGCTTAGGGAATAACCAAAAGTCACAGGGAGCAAGGTCTGGACAATAGAGAGGCTGACAAACTGTCTTGATGCCCATCTTGGTCAAATAGTCTGTGACAAGAATGGAATTGTGGACTGGTGCATTGTCCTGGTGGAAATGCCACTGACCCGATTTGAAGAGTACTGGCCCCTTCCGACCGAATCTCTTTCTGAACTCCCTAAAAACCGCAACATAGTAACCTTAACCCTAATCCTAAGCCTTTGGCCAATCAACTCTGGCGTATTGACTTCCTTACTCCTCCCACGCCTCTTATCATCCCTCACAGACTCCCTGCCTTCCTTGAATTTCTTATGCAACTCAAAAACTAATACTCGATTCATGCAAGATGGCCGAAAAGCAGTCTGAAGCATTCCATACGTTTCTGTGGCATGTTTTCCAAGTTTAAAACTGAATTTTATTGCATATCGTTTTTCTAAAGTGTCCTCATATTCAGATTGCATTACGACAATTTTAAATACTTGTACAAAAAATCTGAAAACTTCTTAATTCACCACACACACACACATATATATATATATATATGTATATGTGTGTGTGTGTGTGTGTGTGTGTGAGTCTTAATCTAGTTGTATGTTCTCTCTGTCGACAAGAATACGCCTACTACATCCTTTGCAGATGGGTAAAATCTCACCCAAACGGAGTAACCTAGGTATGCTACTAAACTTCATCCGTAGATAAGGCTCCAATTCTGAAGATCTGTATACTGTAGAGTACCTCTTCATTGCTCTTACCTTCAGTTCCACTCTGACCCGGAGTGGCACTACCTGTTACAGTAACATCTATAAGGCAAACAAATAGGTTTGAGAAATATTTGTATTGGACAGATTTAGTTTGTTTTATTTAATGGTATCTCAACTCCTTATCGGTTATATATGTCGGGATTTTATTCCTCTGTAAATTCTTTATTATAATAAGTATTTATATTTTTAACATTTCATTGCAATCAGCTTTTTATTCGTGATTTTTTATTACTCAATGATAATAATTATCATCATCAAATCCGTCCTAGCAGCAGGATTCGTCCCTATCATATATAGTCCCTATCATATATTCGTCCCTATCATATATTACTCCTGGCCGGTCTAACAAACTACTGTAATATATTATTTTAGTCTGTAATGAACCCAGCGGATCTTGTTGATTGATACATCAAGCCGTAGATAAAATCAGCAAAATGATCACCGGAAACAAGGAATGCGTGGGTGTAAGTTGTGACCAATGAAGAACAAGCATTGCGTTGGTGTAAACCATGGCCAATGAAAAAAAGCATTGAGTGGGTGTAAGCCATGAACAGTAGAAAACACGCATTGTGTGTTGGTCACGTGGGAGATTTAAGACTTTTATAAGGCCGAGAATTTTGGATGAAGTTAGTTCCGCTGGCAGTTCCTACTCCCGACGGCTCCACCCGTGTGAACTCTCTCTCTCTCTCTCTCTCTCTCTCTCTCTCTCTCTCTCTCTCTCTGATTGCTCTCCAGCTCTACACAAGCATCACCGTCGACGAATAAAAATATAAAATTCTATTTATATATATATGTGTTACTCGTTGTTTATCAAGACCAAGCGGTAGTATACCTTGCTATATTCTGTGTCCCCACAGAGCTGTTGTAAGTAAAATCTTGGTGTTCAGCAACCAGTGACACGTCCATGTGAAGGGGTCCATAAGAGTGCGTCACTAATGAGTTCGTCTTGGTTCTTCCAGCAGTTATAATAATTATTATTCTTATGTACCCCTGGACAAAAATATAAGAACACCCTCAAAAATGAAAAAAACATTGTTTACAATTTTTTGATTTATGAAAATCAGATATATGAAAGATAAAGCTTAGAGACATTTAGATTTAAAATAATAAGAAATTTCAATTCATTTTATATGTATATTAGAATTCATGCTAAATTTTGAAATTTATTTTTGACATAAATATAAGACCACCAATAAAAACTAAAGAAAAAAGGACCTTATTTGATTGAAAAATTTATTATATATAGTCTACGTAATATAAAAGCTATTTAAACTGTAATACTTAAAATACTAAAAACATAAATGGCTGAAGGCACTGAATCATCTGAATTTAAGAAAGGCGAAATTAAAACTCTGAAAAGAGTCGGAAAACATCTGAGAGAAATTTCGAAGCCCTCATGACGCAGTAGAACTGTTATCTGCAATTACTTGAAAAGTCCAAAAAAAGTAAACGAACTACATTCTAGATTTATTTACCATGACCAGATAATCCGGCGAACACCCACGCACGACATACGGAAACACTACCCGGTCTCACCAGCAGTGTATACCATGATCTCCACCACTGGAGATCGAACCAGTGACCACAGATTTCAGAGCCGAAACTCTACAACTGACTACAGTCCATACTGCACACAAGTGCCGCTAAATGATCTAGTCATGGTAATTGCGTGGCCAATTAACCTGGATGTGTCTGGCAAGTTACATCCGTACCTTTTGAAGTTCCTCTACTTAATAAAGAAAAATGTAGATCTGTGTCCTTGCTCTTGATGTCATAATAATTACGCGGATACGTATTTCTAATCCTCTTGGGAAGACGTGGCCCTGGAGGTGACCGTGTCCTCTGCAAAGATTACGGGTGTAATTGCAAAACAGATTCAGGTCAATTGGCCGCGCAATTACTATGACTAGCTACTTTGGCGTCATTTGTGTGCGATATGGACTGTGGCTCAGTTGTAGAATTTCGGCTCTGCAATCTGTGGTCGCTTGTTCGGTCTCCAGTAGTGGAGATTACGGTGTACACTGCTTTTGAGACGTGGTAGGGTCGAGGCAGCTGTCTTGTGTTTCCGTGTGTCATGCGTGGGTGTTCGCCGGATTTTCTGGTCATGGTAAATCAATTCACAAGTCCAAATAAATATGAAACAATAAAATTGATTTGCAGGCCAGAAAAATTATCACCACAGTTCAAGAGAAGAATTGTTTACGAAGTAAAAAATAAAACTTCAACATCAAAAATATTGAAATCTCTTGTGAATGTTCCTTCCAGAACTAGAACAATTACAAGGTATTTAAATAACGAAAAAATAGGCATAAGAAAAGAATTCATCGTCCAAGGTTAACTATGAAGCACAAAGGGAACCGATTGGAATATGCTTGTCAATATCAAACCATGAGTACCAAAGAATGGCGAAAAGTTATTTTAGTGGGCGAAAAGAAATTCAATTTTGACTGTACAGATGATTTCAGAAATGCTGGCACGCAAAAAAAAAAAAAAAATCCAGGAGAGAATTACACAACAAGGCATAATGGTGGAGGATCTCTTACAACCCAGGGGGGCTTCTCATCTTCAGAAAAACTTAAACTACAATTTGTCAGTGGTCGATAAAAAGCAGCAGATTATGTGAAAATGTTAAATGATTTATCTCTCGTGCGAGAAGGGTGTCGTTTATGTGGAGAAGAATGAATTTTTCAGCAAGATAATGCTGCTATCCACAATGCAGCAACAACAAAGAAGTACTGGCTTGAAGAAAAAATAAGACTTCTTAACCACCCAACATACTCTCCGGACGTCAATCCTATAGAACATTTGTGGGGATTGATTGTTGCAAAAGTTTATGAAGGAGGTCGACAGTACTCAGAAATTTCTAAACTCAAAAACGCAATCTTAGAAGCATGGAAAAAATACCTTCATTTCAACTTCAGAAAGTAGTTAATAGTATGACAAGCCGAGTTTTGTGGTTATCAAAGCAAATGGCGGATCTACACTATATAAAATAAAAATTTTGCCTTCATATTCTATATTTCTGTTCATTAGTCTAATATTTATGTCAAAATAAAATTCTAAAATTAACCTTAAGTGCTAATATACATATAAAAATGAATTGAAATTCCTTCATATCTTAAATTTAATTGACTTTATGTCTTATGTTTCATATATCTGATTTTCATAATTTAAAAATTGTAAACAATATCTTTTTCTTCATTTTTGAGATGGTTCTATATTTTTGTCTAGGGGTGTATAAGAATAGTTACAAAGATCATGAGACTGCGTATACATTATTTTATTCGATAGATTCTTTGATATCCAATATGAGTGCAAACAATTGATCATTGTCGGTCCCTGTTGAGTCGTGGTTAACTTGCTGGGCTGTGACATCAAAGGAAGCAAGTTCGAACTTGGGAAAACTATGAACCCCTTTATATTCTGTTGTATAGTGGCTAGTACCACGTGACTTCCGGT
>CAUZXS010004924.1:40000-67500 GCA_963585895.1 Sepioteuthis lessoniana
TTCATCCACAGATATTTTCTCCTATTCTCCTTTCAAATTACTCCATAGTTCTTCGACGTTTTTTGGATTCTTTTCCTAAGGTCTTTCGTTTAGTAACTTCCAAACATTCTCAATAGGATTCATGTCTGGGCTTTGAGCAGCCCACTCCATAACAGTAACATCTTCCTCAGAAAAAATGTCTAAACAAACTTCGTTGTGCGACACAGAGCGTTATCTTGTATAAATACAGCTGGTTGATTAATTGTAGTTCTCAAATTAGGTACAACATGTTTCTTCAAAATCTTTTTGTATACAGTTCCGTTAATTTTACCGTGGGGCCTCACAAGAGGTCCTATACCAGCAACCGCAATCATACCAAACACCATCACACTTCCTCCTCAAAATTTAACGCTGCTTTTAGTGCACTGAGACGAATATGGTTCTTAAGGACTGCGTCGAACAAACCTTCTCCCGTCAAAACTGAAAAGGTTAAAATTTAACTCATCGCTGAAATTAATGCAATCCCATTGTTCTTCAGTCCATATGACATGTTCAGTGGCAAATTTCAAGTTTAGAAACTAAAGGCTTTTTAGAAGGTACTTGACTGTTCAAATTTATTTCATTAAGTCTTCTGGAAATAGTATGCCTTGATAGTTTAATACCAAGCTTAGTATTAGCTCTTTTAAGGTTGGCAGTTGTCGCAAACCGATCCTTATTTGATTCACTACCAATCCATTTGTCTTCCCTTCCAGTAGTTTTCCTTGACCTGCCAGGTGGTTTCTTGGTTTCACATGACACAGTTTCCTCAAGTTTTCTTAAAATACTATGAATAAAACTTTTAGATTTCCACACTGTCTTTGGAATATCCCTAATCGAGAGTTTATCTTCATTACATAACTTCACTATCAGTTTTCTAAGTTCCAATGATGTTAAAGATTTTTTCACCATGTTTACAATGCAAGAGCCGTTGTAATTTAGTAAAATACCCTATTTTTCATTCTCACCCTAATTTTTTTTTAATAACACAAAATAATTAAATTTTACGGGTTTATTTAATCGTTCTGATGTTTTAATCATTTAATTTTTTAGAGTGTTATATGATTATTCTTATAACTTGTCAAAAAAAGTTTATTGAGCTTTATATTTTGGAATTATATAATTTACCTCTATATCCGTATTTTTCCTTGATAAAATGTTCTATAAAGCTCTAAAATAAAAAGTTATTTCACATTTAAACTTTTTTATTAACATCATTCTGATCTTTATACTCGCTACTGGATAGATAGATAGATAGATTGAGAGAGAGAGACCGAGATAGAGACAGAGAGCAAGAGAGCTAGATATTAAATTATTTGCAAAGTATTTATACCCTGCTCTCTCTCTCTCTTTCTCTTTTTCTCTCTCTCTTTCTCTCTCTCTCTCTCTCTCTGTCTCTCTCTCTCAATATATATATATATATATATATGTATATGAATATATATTAAAATATTTTTAATGTACTTATGCTTTGCAACGATAGTCATTTTTAACCCACACTAATATTGCCGTAGTTACCAGTACCATCTACCCGCTTAACGAGTACCTTCCACGAAACTCGTTAAAATCTTGTTGGGACAAATTTGTGAATTTGGTTTCTTAACCAGTTCTGCCATGTGTATGACGTAAAGGTAGACTTTTTAAAACAGGGTGTTTCCCTCGGCTTATTGTTTTGAGGAACGGTTCATTTGCGGCTATTCTAATTTTTATCTTTTCCTGCAATTTAGTGATTTTGTATCCGGCTGTGTATTTTCTGAGAATGTGGTTGAGTAGTATCATCGCAATTACAAATTGTAATGGTGATAATGCATTTCCTTGGAATATACCTCTTTGGAGCTTTGTTTCAGCTAAGCTTTCCCCTCCTGCTGTCCATCCCATTCTCCAGGTTTTCATGGTTTTCTCGATAAAGTTTATGATTTCATCTAATATTTTGTGCATATGGAGACAGTTTATTATCCAGTTTTATGGGATCATATCATATGCCGTTTTGTAGTCAATTCAGGCCATAGCCAGATATTTCCGCCTCGTCTTGCTCTCGTTGATGAAGTGCTGATCGATGTAGAGGAATTCTCTTGAGCCTCTGGATCCTTTGTGGCATCCTTTCTATTCATCACGTAACAATCCGCGAATTGTTAGCGAGAAATAAGACTCTTCACTTATTTTTGCCGTGAATAATATATGATATGATATATATATATATATATATATGTGTGTGTGTGTGTGTGTGTGTGTGTGTGTGTGTGTGTGTGTGTGTGTGTGTGTGTGTGTGTGTGTGTGTGTGTGTGTGTGTGAAAATGTATTAAATGAAAAAAAAAAACGAGTCCTTTAGAGGATGATTTTCTTTATTGAATTATTTGCCAAACAAAAGACTTCAGAAAGTTGTAAACAGTCTCAGAATGTTGGAAACCTGCTAATCTTCTTTGTTTTATGTAAAAACTCATGTCCCTGATGAAAATATAAAAAAAACGAAATGTTTAACGTTGACAAATAATTCAATGATTAAAATCATCATTTGAATACCTAATACTTTTTCATTTTTCTAAATTTTCATACTTTCAGATTTATTTCCAGTTGGTATATATATATATATATATATATCCATATATGTACGTGGTTCATTCAATAAGTTTCTAGACTTTTTTTGTACAGACATTTAAAATTGTCGTTGACTCTTGAAAAGGAACAGCTACAGCAGCAATTTTAATACACCCAACTAAAGGCTGATTGTCACAGCTGGTGAATTTCAAAAATGCAATCAGGACGTGAGGACAAATAAGAAGAAGATATGTAATAAAATTCTGTTTGGAATGCTTCAGACAGCTTTTCGACCATCTTGCATGAATCGAGCATCAGTTTTTGAGCGGCATAAGAGATTCAAGGAAGGCAGAGAGTTTGTGAGGGATGATGAGAGGTGTGGGAGGAGTAAGGAAGTCAATACCCCAGAGTTGATTGGCCAAAAGGTTAGGGTTACTATGTTGAGGTTTTAAGGGAGTTCAGGAAGAGATTCCATCAGAAGAGGCCATCACTCTTCAAATCGGGTCAGTGGCATTTCCACCAGGACAATGCACCAGTCCACAACTCCATCCTTGTCACAGACTATTAGATCAAGATGGGCATCAAGACAGTTCCTCAGCCTCCCTATAGTCGAGACCTTGCTCCCTGTGACTTTTGGTTATTCCCTAAGCTCAGAGGCTGTCGTTATGAGAGGATTGAAGAAATAAAAGAGGCTGTGACGAAAGTCATTGACACGCTCACACAAGAGGACTTCGATGGGGCCTTCCAGAAGTTGTTGGAACGGTATAACAAGAGCATTGCAGCCGGAGGAGACTACTTCGAAGTGGACTAGAGTTTCATGTGTGTACTATCAATAAAAGTGCCCATACGAAAAAGTCTGGAAACTTATTTAATGATCCTCGTATATAGAGAGACAGATACATTGTGTGAGATAGATAGATAGATAGATAGATAGATAGATAGATATGAGCAAACACCAATTAACAGTGACAGACTGCCGAAGGAACCGAAAGGCAGACCAACACCCAGACAAATATGAACAAATTTTGACAGATACTAATCGGGGCACCTCGAGTTTTATGATAGTTAACAATCTTGACTAGCAAACTTTCACGAGTGAGTTCGAATATCATAGGGTGCCCAATTTGTACTGCCCTGTGCCTCGTCGAAACAAAAAGCTTAGTAAATTACTAGATAGATACTTATCAGTTAAGCAATGCTTAATCATTAACACTTTCATAATCCAGCAAGTTAAAACACCGAAATTGAACGATATCCTCTCCGGTCGTGTAGTATTAGTCCAACACTTGTCAGAAAACGCTTCATATTCGATTTTACAGAAATTTTTAAAGGTTCAATCATATTTACCAACCCCTCCGCTCGAGCAGGGTATGACACAAGGTCAATTTTTAAGCGGAGTTTAACAGGTTTGAATTCAGAGTTTTCCTTCTCCTAGACTAGTTGCCTCACCAAGGCTGAAGATCCCAGTCTACCCAACTATTTACCCATAGCTGGAGGGAGAATTATTGGATTCATACCTTTCCCGAGGGTATTAGTGCTATGTGAAATGCAATCGATCTCGTCCAGGATTTGAACTCGTGTCGTCGTGTTCATTTCCTACGACGATAACCATTACACCTTTTTAAAGGTTCAATCGACCAAGGATAATGTCATAAAAGCAGTAATAACAAGATGAAGCAAATTGAGTGATAACACAACGGGCTAGTTTATTCGGTTAAGGCTGGTCGTATCAAGAACTACCTCTCTAAACTTTTTAATGCTACTGAACCTCAAGACCGTTCTCCGATAAGCAGAAAAGCCAGTCAATTGTTATCATCTTTCATCCCCGAAGAAGCGGAATTTATAAGCGTTTATGAGCTGATGCACGCTGAACTTACTCAGCGGTGTGAGCGAAGATCTAAAAGATTAGAAAATGGTTTAACCCGGAGAAAGATGTACGAACAAGCATATTTCTGGATGACTCCCAAACTGACCCGGAAGAATTCTAGGTGACCCATACGCAAAAAAGACCTTGTGTCACATCCATTCTCATTATGCGGTATATAAATACCAATATTTATAAATATGTAGATATGCACATATACACACACATACACAAACACACATATATACATGCATACACACACGCATACACACACACACATGTATATACATATATATGCTTATTCTGATATTCATACACACACACACACACACACACACATATAAATATATATATATATATTGAAGGGTATATATTTAGGTAGCAAGTTATTATTCAAGCAAGTTTTGTTGAAGATGATGGAACTCTGTTTATTATTTTAAATTTTATTTTTTCAAGACTCTTTCTAGTGTCGTGATCTAGATGGTAAAGGAATTGTCCCATATCTTCTGCCTGAGCGCTTTCGGCTGTTGAGTTTTTACTGTTTTAATAATTTGTAGCGTTTTGTTTTGAAGTTGTCGGTTGGAACTTTTTTAGCGTTTTGTTTTAAAACGTTCGGGTGGAAGAAGGTTTACTAATACAGTCAACTCAACAATACCCCTGATGACGACCAAAAGTATCGTCGAAAGCGCTTGGGCAGAGGATATGGGGCAATTCCTTTAGCATCTAGATCACGACACTAGAAAAATAACAAGGAGTCTTGAAAAAATAAAATTACAAATAATAAACAGTGTTCCATCGTCTTTAACAAAATTTGCTTGATTATGCGCATATATATATAGGAAGCATTATATTTTTATACAAGATTGACTGAATGCTACAGATCTTTCTTTTTTTACGATGATACATTTGTATCCCTAGGCTTTATCGATGTTTTTTTTCTCAGAGTCCAGTTGTTGAAGAAGTTGTCCCAAGTTCTGTACCAAAGCACATTCCATCATATCAATTAACCTTATTTGTTGGTATACATACAATCTCTCTGGTACGAGTGTGATCGGATAAAATATCACTTAAAAACATCGCAATAACACAGATAAATTCACATCTGCTGAAATAGGAAAATACTCGCCAAAAATCACAAAATCACGTAAAAAAAATAGCAACAAAAAACAGCAACAAATCCTCGAAGACATCAATATTAAAAATAAACAAACATGAATAAAATAGCATTCACCACTGGCATTAACATATTAAATATCTTCAACAACTAACATATCAACTAAAGCATCTCCACCAATGATAATTCCTGCCAACAAAATAATCATTGCACATAAACTATACAAAAATAAACAGAAACAACAAAAATGCCCCTGAAGATAATCAATCAATATGGTCGAAAGTATTTGGGGCAACTTCACTATCAATTGGAACCTAAAACATGGGCTATAGAATACAGCGACTGTATCTCTGCAGAGGGGTAAAAAAAACACCAATCAGTGTCCTGGATACGACATTAAACTATCTAATGGTGAGGCTCTTGTAATCCTGAGGCTTTGGGAAATGCGGAGTACCCCTTAGTTGTCATTGCTCCCAGGTCTACTCTGTCCTGGAGTGATAGCACCTGACAGGGTCCTATCTAGATGTCAAATAGAACTGTTTAACATTTAAAGTGCGTGCAATCAATTGACTTATGCTAAATTGAATTGTTGGAAATAGACTGATGTTTAACTGAATTGTTAATGATACATAGCAATACTTGATACCATTTAACTGTGTGCAAAAGTATGTATGAGCTGAGGCTCATTTAAAAACGTAATTCACAAAATGGGTTTACAAAGGAAATATATATCAAATGTATATGTATGAAGAATATTTGGCATTAAATAGCCAATAAGGGTTGAAATGCCATAAAACCCATCCAAACCCAACTAAACCTGATGTTATATAGTCATTTACACATATACATGTTCATGCAGCATCACAACGACACAATAATTAAGACGCATGATAAAGACGCAGGAAGGAACGAAGCAGGTAGACTTCTTTAACAATATTTTACCTCTCACTTTATTGCAAGGGTTCTAGAGGGTTGTTCAAGGTTTGCATGTGAGAGGGTGCTGGAGACCGAACATAAACTTCATATTTTGACCTCCACTCCTTATGACAGTCACGTTGTATCTTTCTTGTTCCCTTGATGTTCAACCGGAGGCCTAGGGCTCACTCTGCTGGATGCTGGCTTTCTTTATGGCATCTTATCAGCATCTTCTCTGGACCCCAAACTCCATTGGGGTTTCCGAGGGCCCCCTCGGTCGGGTGTGGTTTTCCCTACCACATCTGGTCTCTAACTCTCTGGAAGTCTGCTGGCAACTGCTTTGGCACCCCAAACTCAACGGAGTTAAATAATAATTCAATGCCCACACGATCGCCCACTGGATCTTTGAAATCGGATGTTTAATCGTCATCAAGCGGAAATAACTGTCATGCAGTTCAGAGGTTACTCTCTTCCGGTGCATCACTGTAGTGGCACCGTGGGACCTTCACCTTGTCCCATATTATAAGCCTTAATCCGCCCACGCGATCTCTTTCGATTACTGGCCATTGGAATGTGTCACTTCCTTCCGGTGCATCACCTTGGAATAGTATTTTTGGGCCGGGTCGAAGGTCAAAATATAACACTGATACAAATAAACTAGCCAGAAAGATAGAAAAAAACCATTATAAAATCATAGAAAAGAAAAGTGCCGTGGTCATTACCTAAACTCCCACTCTCACACACGCACACATCTCTTACCGTCCGTCTCTACGTTCATCGTTCCAGGAAGGTCCTCTAGACTGCATCAAGTATCCACACAAACCTGATACATGTAAATCATTGTGTTCATGTGTGGGAGTCCATAGAAAAACCTCACTTATGTATTCGTCTATTTTTTTCTGCAGCAGTGCCTCGCATATCTTATTTTGATGATTTGTCAGATCGGAGGTAAGTGGTCGTACAGTTGCTGTTTTGTAGGATGTTGTTCCCGGGACTTATTGAAAATAGCTCGTAGCATTCCTGTATAGCTTTTTATACATACTTAATTTAGATTCCAGTGGTGCATCCACACAGTAGTACCGATACAATTACAAATTGGAAGAAATCTCATTTTATTTTATCAGAGAGATCAGCCTTCCGTAAGTTCGACACTTTGTCAATAACACTCCTCACTTTCCTTATACGTATATTGACATCGTTTTCAGTTGATGAGATATTGCTACTGAGGTAGGTCAACTGGTCTACTGATGTTATAAGCTGGAAAAAAACAGAATATATATATATATATATATATATATATATATATCTTTTCTTTACGAAAAAAAAAAAACAAAGACCGGTTAATTCAGGATTATAAATTTATTTCCATCCCGTATTTTAATTCCAGTATTGGAAATAAATTTATAATCCTGAATTAACCGGTCTTTGGTTTTTTTTCTAAAAGAAATATTGCTCTGTAATAAATTACATTGAGCTTTCTACCAGGAAAATTTAAATGTTCAGCTCTTGAATGATTTTCTTGTCCTGAGGGAATTACTCCAAACTCTGGTTTAACCTGACCGAATATTACCTATATATATATATATATAGTCATCCACAGACAGATCTGTTTCGTTCTATCAGAACTCATCAGTGTGGCTAGACAGTACGCGTGCAGGAAGAAAGAGAGAACGTGAAGAAGTAGCAGTCAGAGATAGAAGAACAATGGGAAATAATGAGGGAGGGAGGAGCAAAACAAAAAGAAAAAGGAAGAAAAAGGTAAGAAAAAATTAACAAGAGAGAGACAGAGAGACAGAGACAGAGAGAGAGAGAGAGAGAGAGAGAGAGAAAGAGAGAGTAGAAAAGGATGAAAATATTAAGACATAATGAGTACGAGTGGTAATGAAAGGGAATAAAAAGTGTGAAAGAAAGAAAGAAAGAAACAAACAAATATTCTCAAACTGGAAAGCGAGAAAATGAAGATAGGAATTAGATGTGAAAAAAAAGAAAGAACGAAAGAAAGAAAGAAGTAGATAGCGATTGTGAGTTGACAAAAAAAAAGAGAGACAGAAAGAAAAGGAAAATAAAACAAAGAAAGTGAATATAGAAACAAATAGGGAAACAGCAAGGAGTAAGTTAAAAAAGTCAACAATTTTTAAAGAAGACCTTTTTAGCAAGTAATTATATGGGTTCAAGTATTCGTAAATAATACTGATAATTTATATACCATAATATGGTTTCAATTAACTATTCTTACTTAACAATAATATTACTTTGCTTGCATACAGTTGTATGGTTTTCAGTAAAACACGATTTCTTCCAAACTGTGGTCATGTCAGAACTATTGTCTGGCAGCACTACCAAGACTCTGACGAAAGGCTTAGAGAAAAACTTAAAAAAACTATACAAAATTGTCACGAGCTGTGTTGAACAAATCTAGGAAGCAACGCCCCATAAAACAGCAACTTTATGGCCACTTACCGCCAATCTGACAAACCATCCGCTGGAGAAATAAGAACGAAATCATCAGCGACGTCCATGTACTGACTTCTACACATGGACAAACCAGTGTTATCCGACCAGTAAAGACTTACATACACCACTGAACGGACACAAGGTGCAGTCTAGATGACCTACCAAGAATGATGGATGATAGGGACCGATGGAGAGAGAGAGTGTGTCAAAGGACCCTCTGTTATGAGCCAGACCTGCCTATGATGATAATATATGTTTTCAAGTAACTGTTCCGACTTAACAATAATAATATTTTAGCACACAGTTATATGGTTTCAAGTATTCCCAAGTATTACTAATAATTTATATGCACTTATATAGTTTCAAGTAATTAATAACACTAATCATTTGCAAGGGGTTATGGTCTCAATAATTAGAAGCTCACTACTAAAGGCAGTTTAGTGTTTTATAAAGAAAACTTTCATTTCGATAGTTATTTCTCATCTATTTATCTATTTTGCCATCATCAGTTCCGTGGAGAAAAGTTGTTAGACGAAAATAGCAAACCTGGTTCTGAGTTTTTTACGCAAGAATGATCGCGACAGAGAACTTTCTCCTCGCTAACCTTTGCCTTGTTGGTTAACACGGGTCGTTAAATATTATTTCTCTCCATGATCCTAAAATACAAATAAACAGAAACCTTACAAGCAACACCATAGATACACATGTACACTATCACACAAAAATAAGGAGGTGCCCGTGTGTAATGGTTATCGTCGTAGGAATTGAACACGGCAATACGAGTTCAAATCCTGGACGAGGCTGATTGCATTTCAATACTAATACCCTTGGGAAAGGTATGAATCCATTTATTCTCCCTCAAGCTATGGGTAAATAGTAGGACAAACTAGGTTCTTCAGCCTTGGTGAGGCAACTAGTCTAGGAGAAGGAAAACTTTGAATTAAAAAAAAATCCGCTTAAAAATTGACCTTGTGTCATATCCTGCCCGAGCGGAGGGGTTGGTAAATAGGTTGGTGAATAGGATCCCACAAAAATGAGTATAGTGTCCCAGATATAAAACGAAGGTGAGAGAGAGAGAGAGAGAGAGAGAGAGAATTAAGGGAATCCGTGCTATGAGCAAAACTTAGTGATTATAATAATAATAATGACGATGATAGACAATTATATTGTTTCAAGTAACGATTTCAACAAAATAAATATAATATCTTAGCACACAGTCATATAGTTTGGTTTGGTTTAGTTTTATGGCATATCAATCACTGTAAGTTATTTAAAGCCAAATCCTGTTTATACATACATGCTTAATATATATATATATATATATATATATATATATATATATATATATATATATATGATTTGTAAACATATTTTGTAAATAACATTGTTAAACAAATAAAGCTTCCAAATTTATCATATACACAGACTCCAAATCAGTCCTGCTAGCACTACAGAACAGAGATACATCATCCCCCTTGATTACAAAGCTCTTAAACAAACTAAACTCCCTCTCTAAAAATAATAGCATCATATTCACCTGGATACCAAGTCACATTGGCATCCAAGGAAATGAAAAAGCAGACAAAGCTGCAAAAAAAGGTCTTCAAATTGATATGTGCAAATCAAAAATCCCATATACAGATCTAAAACCAACCATAAAGAAATTTATATCAGACAAATGGCAGAAATCATGGGACAATCAGACCCAAAACAAACTCCATGAAATACAAGAAGCTATCGGAGAGTGGCCAACAGGCTACAGAAGTAACAGAAGAGAAGAAGTAATACTTGCCAGATTGCGTATTGGGCACACCCACATTACTCATTCACACCTGTTAAAAGGGGAGGATGCCCCAGTGTGCCCATCATGCAAAGTACAACTCACAACCAAACATATCCTTCTAAATTGTAACAACCTTAAACATATCCGCACTAAATACTATCAAGCAAGAAACCTGAGGGACATCTTTAAGAATACAAACCCTGAAAACATTTTTAATTTTCTAAAAAAAAGCAACTTTTTCAGTAAGATATAACCAAACATCTCTACAGAACCGCTATTTTAATGACTGAAATTAAAAATAACCTTTTTGGCATTAAATGACCCACAGGGGTTGATATGCCGTTAAACAAAACTCAAACTCAAACTCAAGGCTGACCTCTTTTTTTGCACACAGTTAAATGGTTTCAAGTATGGCTATATAATTTAACATCGGTCATTTGTTTGCACACAGTTTGTTCTATTTAACCCATAGATAGGACTCTATTGGGTGCTAAAACTCCGAGAAGAGTGAAACTGGGAGCATTGGCAATTATCTACATTCCCCAAATATCCGAGGCTAGAGCCTGGCCATCAGATTGTTTAATGTCATATTGAGGACCCTCGTTTGGGGGTGACTTACCCCTTCGTATTTTACAGCCCCAGCCAACTGGTTTCAAGTATTCCTAAGTAATACAAATAAAAAATAAGCTGACCCTTTACAAGCAAGATAAACGTCGATAAGCAAATAAACTATCCCACAAAAATAAGCCTTCGGTATGAAACGAAATTGAATCTGATGACCAGACTGGTTCTGAAGCCCAACCTCCCTATTGCAGTTGCTTCCCGGCTCACTTCAACAGGGATAATGAGAAATTGATACGGTCTCATCTACTGGTCGAAGGTTTAAAAATTATTGTGTTCGAATTTTACTGAGAATTAATTTTAGTTATTTGAAACCATATAGCTGGTTACTAACAAAAAATTTCGCTGAAATAGAAATAGTTACTTAAAAATTGCGTAAAATTTATAAGAAATAATTTGGTTTTGTATGGTTTCTTTCACTTTAATAGTATACCAACCTTCGTGGGTTATTTAATGCCAAAGCCATCCTTGTAGAAGAACAGAATTAGTAATACTTATTCCATTGGTTTGTTGCGTTTTATGGCTAATCAATATTTGTTTGTTATTTAATTCCAAATCCTGCTCACACACACACACACACACACACACACACACTCACACACACACACACACACACTCACACACACACACACACACACACATATATATATATATATATATATACTAATCTAATATCTACCAACATTCACGGTACTAGAAAAAAAAAACAAAAAAAAAAAAACGCCAAGAACAAGAGATAAAAGTATCTCGAATCACTGCCCGGGGGAAAAGAAAAAATTATTGGTCAAAAAGAAAGAAAAGGCCAACCTCGTCTGACCCATTGAAAAAAATCAAGGGATACGCAGTCAGTTGGTCAAAAGAAAACTAAAACCTTCCGCGAACTTGCAATGCTACAATTACAAAAGTGCTCAACACAAGTGGAGCAAATTATAGAATTAACTTAAATCACGATTTAAGTTAATTTTATATATATATATGTATATATATATATGAAAGTAAATATGGATTGAAACCCGACAGTATGAATGTAGCAGAAAAACATAATCCAAGTAGGTGAATATATTATGGTGTAAAGTTGACGTTAACGTTTCGGTTTCAGTAACCATCATCAGGACTTGGATATCAAACTAGTTCTAATAAGACTTGTGAATTATGAACGCCATGGGCACGTTTATGTATCTTTTTTGCTGTTTATTTTTCATTTGCTCCTGTCAACTCAGCAAGCATCCATCGCTATGTGAACTATTTTGATAGCCAAGTCCTGATGATGGTTACTGAAACCGAAACGTTAACGTCGACTTTACATCATAATATATTCACCTAATGGATTATATTTTTTTCTGCAACCTCACATACACATATATTATATATATATATATATATATATATATATATATATATATATCATGTCGTGCCGCTAGCAAGGATATCTCTGACCCCGTCTCGCCACTTCTCCCTATCGTTCATCCCCTCTGGCAGGTCTTAGGGGCTATATCCCGTATCCTCGCACAGCTGCTGAATGTATGTTCGAGCTGGTCGTCCTGCTTTTGCCCGGCAATATGTGGGGGTCCATAGGAGTACATCACTTATATATATATATATATATGATTTGTAAGGGAATAGTTTATAGGTAACATTATTTTTAAACGAGTGAGATCTAATTTGCTGGCACACAGTTAAATAATTTCACATTTAGTTACTTAACGAATAATTCTATTTGATATTAATCATTTGTTTTTTTACCCACAGTTAAATGATTTCACGTATTGCTATTTAGTATTAATAATTTAATTTAGTATTAATAATTTGTTTGTACTCAGTTAAATGGTTTTTTATATCACTATCCAAAATTAATAACCTTGTTTATCAAGTATTCCTCTCAAAGACCAACAATTGGCCTACAAAGGCATGGTTTCAAATGACTGATATTGATAATCCCAAGTAGATGATTGAACAGTTCTATTTGACCCATAAATGGGACCCTTATAAGCTCTACTGATTCATAACAGAGGGGACCTGGGAGTAATGACAATGGTAGGGGTGTATTACATTCCACTTAGCACTGGATGTTGGTTAGTATAATATCCAGAATATATCTTTTGCGGCGAGGTTCGAGATGTGTCTTACCCCTGGGTAGAGGATGCCAACAGAATAGTAGTCTAATGTTTGCAAAGGAGGAGGAAAAGCTGGATTTAATTGGAGCATAGAGATGCGTCTAAACCATCAGGAAATGCTAAATGCGCATGCGTTAATAGGAAACTGTGATATAACCAACCAGTGATTAAAACTGTCGTGTTGTTCAGGGAATGGAAAGATACTCACTATCTAAAGTTAAAAAAAGTAAAAGAGGAAAAAAAAAGATGTCTCAGTGGGAGCGATACTGAGATAATTAACAAAGTAACCAAAGGGGATATTGGGGGTGACATTAGTTCTCCCCCTGTCTCTCTCTCTCTCTCTTACATCAATTTCGGCTCTTATCGGCATGTATCTAATTTCTCACCACGCTACGCCATTTTTAAGTGGAGACCACACACGAATCGACACTCATACGCGGCTAATCCAAAAATACTTGGCCCCGTCGACATTGCCCTATTTGGGGCTTCTCAGATGCCGAAAAATTTATACCCTTCATAGTAGGTAAATCCTGGGTGAACGGCCTCCTCAGACCAAATGTTCAAGGAGAATTCAAACCATCCGCCGACCTGAAAACAACTGGAAACTCCAGTATGTATCGGATTTCCTACCCCGCCAGAATTTGACACAAGGCCATTTTAAAGTGGAGACCCGGCTCGAATCGAGACATGCATGGCTGGTCGAAAAATAATTGGCCCTGAAGGCATTGCCATATTGGAGTACCTAAGACACCGAGCAATATCTGCAATGCAGCTAAACTCTGGGAGGACGGCCCCCTGAAACCAATTGTTCCAAAGACAATTAATCACCCGGCAAGAATGCCAGGTGGCCTGCCCGGAGGCAGGTGGAATGTGTGTGCTCTTGTCCAATAACATCGGTCTATCGATCTTTTTATTGATTGCATTATGCTTATATTTATCAAATCAAAGATTATTCTCTAACAATTTCCGTTCTGTCAGCTAGGCCAGTAATACGCCGACTGCATTTTCTGTGAAAAGAAAAGACCACCACTTGTGCAAAAAAAAGGAACCTCGTGCCAAACCGAATCTGGCGGTGAGTTTCTAGTTTTCGAACGTTAGAGAGTGTCGAGTCACTCTTTCTATACAATTACTCCTAGTTCCACTCTGACCTCGTGTTGTAGTCCTTGTCATTTATGAGTCAAAACAATCTGCTTGAGATCATACTGGCCTCATGTGTTACCAGTGATTACCGAGATACATTTAATTTAACCGTTCCATTACTTAAAAATTTACTTATATATATATATATATATGTGTGTGTGTGTGTGTGTGAGAGAGAGAGAGAGAGAGAGAGAGAGAGTGTGTGTGTGTGTGTGTATGAAAGGTAAGTGCTTTTGATTATTCTCTTTATATATATATTGATTATTCTCTTTATATATATATATATATATATATATATATATATACACACAATGAACTCAGGTATTCTGGTGAACCTTGAATAAATTATTAATCACTGATATCTGATGCATTCGAATCAACAGCATTATCGTGGTTCTTATTTTATTTATAACGTTCGATTGTTTTATCCTCCAATTTTAAAGTGTCTGTTTTAATTGATAAGCTTCAGGAAATTTCAAACCGAGTAGTTTCCTGTTCAGGACATCAACCTGCATTCGGTGGTAAAGCTTCAGTTCTGGAGTTCTTCATTGCCATTACTCATTAATCCATTCTGACACGTCGATGTTGTATCTGTTAAGGCGCCATCTACAGGTCAAATAGATCGGTTTAAGATATTCAATAGTTTAGTGGTTAAAATGATAATAAAAATACATTTTTATGTGGTATAATTAAAGATCATGATCGATAAACTGAATTCTGACATAAAATAACCCACTAAGGGTTGATATGGGATATAATCAACTAATTAACCAATCAAGTAAATAACCAACCAAGCAATTAGTTAAACAAACGACCAACTAACTTTTTATCATTAAGGGTTTTCGCACTATTATTTTCATCTTTATTGCTATTTCCACAACGTTTCGACCGATATGTCATCCGGCCTTTTTCGGGTGTTTATCGAACTCGGGAACCTTCATGGAACTTCTAACTACGTCCTTAATTGAATCAACGGAGGTCGAAATAGAACGAGCGACTGGAGTTCGTACTCGCTAACTACGATGTTGATGTCCAACGAGTTAGCCACTACTCTATGGGCACTACCTCCCCACGCAAATACCTCTAGTAAACCCACTCATTCTTTAGCTTTGAAATAGGGTGGAAAGTTTTTTTTTAATCATTAAAGGTTTTCGGACTATTGTCTTCATCTTTACTGTTATTTCCACAAAGTTTCGGCCGATATGTCCTCCGGCTTTTTTCAGGTGTTTATCGAACTCGGGAGCCTTCACGGAACTTCGAACTTCGTCCTTTATTGAATCAACGGAGGTCGCTTATTCTGATTCCGTTGGTCATAACCGGGTACAAGTGTTAAGTATTTCTGTATTGTTACTCGCCTGCAGTCAGGATTGAACCTGCAACCTCCAAATGATTGTCTCCTTAGAAGCTTAGGGAACCAACGCCTATAACCTTTACGCTATATGTCCTAAACAACTACCTATTATAATTTGAAATTGATTAGGTATATTTAATGAAAAAAATGATCAATTACATTATACTTTTAATTTAATATTTGAGTTGTCAAATTCATATCTCACACGTAGCTAATTGCTTTTAAATTTAATTTTTAACACAATTTTATCGCTACTTTTGTTTTTCAAATTCGAATGAAATTCTATCTCAGAAATTTACATGAATTTTATTTAGGCAAACACAAATAAATAAGACTATATGTATATATTTCCTAGTGGGTAGAGTGTTCGCCAGTGGTCCGGGAAACCTGGGTTCAATCTCAAGGTGCGTCACACTAAAGACTTGTAAAATGGTACCTGATACCTCCTTGCTTAACACTCAGTAATATAAGGTACGTATCAAGGGTAAAGGAGTAGCGGCCTCCCCTACACCTCGGTGTTATGGCTATTGAAAATGGAGCCTTCCGGTCGCCCTCGACTATGGTCCCCAACTTATCTATATATATATATATATATATATATATATTAAACCCTATATATATATATATATATATATATATATACATGAGCTATTCAAAAATAATCTATCGAGAACATACTAGGTATGACGCTAAGTTGCATCTAGCGGTGAGACTCCAGTTCTTGGGTACTCAAGAGTGTGAAATACTCCTTCATTGTCATTTAACCCTGGCCAAATCTGACCCAGAGTGGTCGTACTTGTTAGGGTCCTGTCTATGAGTCAAATAGATGTGTTTAAAGTTGTAAGTATTGAATAGGAATTCTTGAAAACATAATTGTTTAAGAATTTTGTAATGATCATGATTAAAAATATATAAG
This sequence comes from Sepioteuthis lessoniana, assembly GCA_963585895.1. Taxonomy (NCBI): domain Eukaryota; kingdom Metazoa; phylum Mollusca; class Cephalopoda; order Myopsida; family Loliginidae; genus Sepioteuthis; species Sepioteuthis lessoniana. The sequence goes on from CAUZXS010004924.1 coordinate 56,823, forward strand.
TCAATAAAATTTTGGTATTAAAAACTAATTAAGAGGTTGAAATGACGTAAAGATATTCATCATATTTCATAATCATCATCATCAAGTCGCACTGACAGCACCGATTTCCTTGACTCTCTCTCTCTCTCTCGCAATCCGTCTCAGCATCCATTACTCCTGGTAGGTTTTCCTTAACTACATCCTGTGTCCGCACATAGCTGATGTAAATAAGTTCTTGCTGGTCGGCCAACACTGGCACCTCCAAGTGAAGGGGTCCTTAGGAGAACGTCACTTATAATTTTGTTCATGCTTTTTTCCGCAGAGTCCCGCATATCTTGTTCGTTTTTTGAGATGGGAGCAAAGCGACTGTACAGCTGCTGTTTTGTTGGGTGTTGCTTCAAGGATTTTTCAAAATATCTCTTAGCAATCTTGTGTTGTTCCCATGTAGCTTTATCTCTTTTTTACGAAGAAATCATCTTATTTTATTGAATAGATAAGACTACCATATGGTCGATGCCCTATCGATAGCAGTCCACGCCTTTGATAGGCTTTATGTTAACATCGCTTTCAGTCGATGAGATACTACTGCAGGTTATGCAGTATTCTTCTTATTTTAGAGAACTGCCACTTAGAGAGGAGATGGCTCCTCGTTTAAAACCCAAGTATTCTGTTTAATTTGCGTTCACGTGGAGGTCAATTCCTCCTGCTGCTTGCTCTAGGCTAGTGGTTTTCGAAGTGGGCGGTACCGCCCCCTGGGGGGCGATATGAATTTTCAGAGGGGCGCTGACGAGTAGACAGTCGGATGGGGGCGTTGAAATTGTGAAAGGGGCGTTGGAGCAATTACAGTAAAATGTGACGTTGGTGTTGGTGGAAAGGCCGGAAAAAAGGGGCGATTAAATTAAGCGTCCCCCCCAGTCGCAGCAACTAGACGTACGTGTCACGTCTGTATCCAGAACTCTCTTCGTAAGGGACAATTTTCCCCTGGTTACCGCTTTCCCCTTTGTTTACTCGTTGAGTTTGACAATTTATTTCATGTTCAGTTCAAGGTGTTTGTGAGTGAAAAATAAATGTTAACCATTTTTCTTGGTTAAAATTGTTTTTTATACTCTTCAAACTGTTTGTGATTGAAGAATCAACCAATTCTTAGGACATTTAACATTACCGTCGTTCTGGCGTTCGTTAGAAAAGGGGGGCGCTGGCATCTTGGTCCGGCGGTGAAGGGGGTGGTGGCAAAAAAAGTTTGAAAACCACTGATCTAGGCTATGCAGTTGGAATTCGCTTTGGGAAGTCGAATCATACCAGACAAACCGAACATGTCCATGAATTGTTCTTGTACAGCTGTCCATAATTATAGGATTTCTCAAATCAGTTAATTTTTTCTTATAAGACTATGATTATGATACGGGGCTATTTGTCCACAGCTTTTATTGGCTGGCCTATCGGAGCCGTGAAGTCGAGGTTTTGGACCCCTATAAGAGAAAACACTGAATGGTTCCATCGGTAGAAGACCACATCCCTTCCCGTCGGCTTCGTTCCCCAACGTCCTGAACTTGACCATTCAACCAGAATTTACTTTGAAACTACCTAGATAGAGGACTGACTTGAGGCTAATTAGCTATATACATTTCCCCAAATAAACATGTTACCTTCAGCTAAAGACTCCCCCAGTTCTTATGTTATGTATATATGATTTTAATCAACGTATTATAGATGAAGGTATTGTTTTATTTACACTTGTTAAGCATTTTTGAGTTTTTTTAGGAGTTAATAGCGCCGGTGAATTTGATCCTCAACACACCCAGCAAGAACTGAGAGGAATCAGAGCCAACTCTTCCGCGATTTTTCATCGACTTTCCTGCGGATCAAGCAACACAATGTGGGCGCGGAAAGTCTGAATGAATTGGTTCACCGGCGACGGACCAACCCATAAGTGGCCTGCAGCACAACACGCACACATTGGACAACATTCTTAAGATGTCTCTTCCACTAAAACACCATAAATTTTTTAATGCACTTCCCAACAGCAAGGTGCACTGATTGTGTCTTTTGTTAACTAGTTGCATTACCGAGGCTAACAAGCCAAGTCTGTCCAATTATTTAACCATAGCTCTATGGAGAATAGGCAGATGCTTGAATTTCCCCAGAGCATTTACGCAAGCGGCATCGTCTAGGATTTGAACTAGATGTGCAAATTCCATTTCCTTCAGCGAAAAACATAGCACTCATTATGCTTTAATGGCTTGAGTGTAAACCTCTGGTGAGCATTGTCAGAAGATAGCGGTTTCAATTCCTACCCAAGCCGGCCAGAAGTTTATTGATCAAAAACGTGATGCGATAGACAACAACTATGGAAGGCAGTAATTACTGGGGATACGGTTACAAGACTCAGCATTCCTATCCGAGGTCGCGGTAAAATCACCTGAAGAAGGCCAGAGGTGAAATTTGGCCGAAACGTAGTGAGAAGAAAGAACAAAAAACTACCAAGATGAGGACAAAAGGTCTGCAATAAATAAATAAAAAATTAATTCTCAGATTAAGAAGCCTCATCTCAAAAGGATTCCCAATAAAGATAATTATGATACCGTAGTCTCACGTAAGCGACTATGTCATTGAGACTCCTCTGTGTGTATATATAACTTGCGATACCCTTGAGGCATTTGTACCACTGAGTCTTTGTGTGTAGGGGGGATAAATACTGAGTTGTTTTGTGTTACATGGTACTCTCTCTGTTTATTTCTGGTTAAGTTTTGTATTAGTGATCCTTTTATCAAACAAACCTATCGATAAATCTCAGGATGAGGGCATTTATCGAACTGATTCTATTTATACCAATCAACATCCGACTTGTCTATTGATGAAATAATCAAACTTGATTATTGCCGCCATTCCTTTCCAGTAACTTTTAGTTCTTTTTGCTTTCATACCGATTTATCTGCACATAGGTCCCAGACGCTCTCACCTTCACATTGTCATATCTCCCGACACAATCAATCAATCAATATATATATATATATATAATTTGTTATTACGTCAGACATAAAACTAAAAAAAATATTTATACATATATTTACTAAGCTTAGCTTAGTTATTGCACGAGGCCAGTGATATAGAACACACAGTGAGAATCGAATTCACGACCAAGGGTCTGCTCATCTAACTTGTTAACCATTACACTACGTGAAGTGAGCAATATATGTATCTATTACATATATATATAGAGAGAGAGAGAGTGAGAGATAAGGAAATGCAGTGAGAAACAATAGAGATTAAGATTTGAATTATATATATATATATAGTCAAATGAAAAATTGTGAAAACGTTCTTTATTAAGTCACAAAGGTGCTCATACGCTGACCAGTAGAGCAGGATAGGCCCTAAAATGAATGTATCATCGGAAGATATTTTGAAATTCATGAAAATTATAGTCATGATTTATAATTATAGAAAACTATATGTATATACATATGTATTTGCCACTGAAGGGTGGGCCTGTAGAGTAGACCGACTGTATCTCTGCAGAGGGGTAAGATTCTCCCCACCCTAACGAGTGTCCTAAATATGATACTGGACAATTTGATGGTAAGGATCTTGTAATGCTGGAGCTTTGGGAAATGCGGAGAACACCTTCAGTGATATCACTACCAGGTCCACTCTGACCTGGGTGGTTGAGCTGACATGGTCTTATCGATGGGTCAAAGAGAACTGTTTGACATCTAAACTGTGTTCTTTGACATTTAAACTGAGTGCAAACAAATGACTTATGCTAAAATAAATTACTTGAAAAAGAACTGTTTGTTCATCGCGTACTCGCTTTCTCTTGTTTAAAAACTACGGACCAACTTTAAGTAACTTACATAGATTAAGTAGAAAGTTGCAAATTATAACCTCATCAGAAATGACATTTTATTTCACCAAAACGAAGTCTAAACATAACGACGTGGGTCAAGAGAGATGCCTCAACTTTTGGCCATTTTGGTTAAGATTTACACAATTCTAGTGGTTTGTATTTAAACTAATCCATTATATATATATATATATATATATATATATATATATATATATATATATATATATATATATATGAGATCCTTTCACGTGAAACCCAAAACAAAGCTACTGTTACTTTTCGTTTTTCTAACCAGCTTAATGTAAGTATTGAGCACCTTTTCAGTATTTATTAAATTGTAATTCAGACAATTTCATGTTCCCTTTTTTCTGACGAGGTCGGTAATTTGAATCGGAGTTTAACAGGTTTGAATTCAGATTTTTCGTTCTTCTAGATCTGTCTGACCAACCCATATATAGAGGAAGAATAATTGGATTAATACATTTTCCAAGATTATTAGCACTATGTGAAAGGCAAACAGTATCAACCAGGGTTTGAACTCGGGTCCCCGAGTCTCTTTCCTACGACAGTAAACATTACACCACAAATGCCTTATATATATATATATATATAAAGATCAGAAAAAAAAATCAGAGAAAACGGCTTCGAGCTGAAAAAGAAAAGAAGCACATGATACCCCGCAAAAACAATTACCGACGCCGACTACGCCGATGACATAGCGATACTGGCAAATACACCCAACCAAGCCGAAATACTACAGCATAGTTTGGAACGAGTCGCCGCAGGCATTGGCCTCCATGTCAATGCACGCAAAACGGAATATATGTGCTATAATTAAACAGGCGACATCACCACACTAGATGGAACCCCTCTTAAACTAGTAGACAAATTCACCTACTTAGGAAGCAGCGTATCATCGACAGGAAAGCACATCGACACGCGGCTAACGAAGGCATGGACATAGGCTATCGATCATATGGAAATCAGACCTGACCGATAAAATGAAACACAGTTTCTTCCAGGCAGCGGTCGTATCGATACTGCTGTATGGATGCACTACCTGGATGCTAACTAAACGGCTGGAGAAGAAGCTAGACCTCAATTACACAAGAATGTTGTGAGCAATATTGAACAAGAGCTGGCGGCAACACCCCACAAAGCACCATCTATACGGCCACCTGCCTCCCATCACGAAAACTATCCAAGGTAGACGAACTAGACATGCAGGTCACTGCTGGAGAAACAGGGACGAGCTCATAAGTGATGTAATCCTATGGACCCCCACATATGGCTGAGCAAAAGCAGGACGACCAGATCGAACATACATCCAGCAGCTATGTGGGGATACGGGACGTAGCCCTGAAGACCTGCCAGAAGCGATGAACGATTGGGAGAAGTGGCGAGAGAGGGTCAGGGATATCCGTGCCTGTGGCACGACATGATGATGATGATGATATATATATATATATATATATATATAGTCATCCACAGACAGACTGTTTCATTATATCAAGACTCTTCGGGATGATAGACACGCGAGATGCCCGAAGCTGGGATCGAAATCCAGATGACTTTTGCACACAACCATGAAGGAAATCAGCGTAAGCGAAGGTATCTAAACGCATATGCATCACTTTTTGTTGTGTGTACATGTATACACTTAACGGCTACCGAGAGCTCCATTCATTCGAAGAGCTTTGCATTACGACAGTGGCAACCAGTAATTCTTTCGCTAGAGAGCTCAACGCCCCCGGGTGAGGGGGAATATATTGCCTTCAACAGACAGACTAGACTGTTTCGCGTATCACAACTCTTCAGTATGGCTAGATACACGAGATGCTCGAAGCTGGAATCGAAACCTGGCATATTTATAAACCAGTCGATATGCATATATATATACTTTTCAAACAAGATAGACAAAAAAATCGAATCAAGATAGTGAGAGATGAATGTAAATAAATTTCCAGACATTGATTATAACTAAAAATACATTTGAACTCTAAGATTCTCGGGAAAGTGAGATTTTCTTCTTGAACGATTTAAGACTTTTGTTATGATAAACATTACGTGTTGATTTTGATACAAGGGTTCATCGTATGGATTGAATTTACTCCAAAGAAATTTAGATGATAAGTAACAGAAGATCAGACGAAAATCAGACTAACAAATGAGACAACAGAGGTAAATAATATCTAATTTAAAAAAACAAGAAATCAAAAGGGTAGGGGAATTCGTCATGAGTAAAATTAAAGGGGGACGGGTAAATTCAAGTGGTGATCGAATTCAAACCCAGCAAACAGTTACTCTGTTTTCAGGGAGGCAGTGAGAATATGAACGATCTCCAGGACTTTCAAATGAAAATCCGAGTGTAACTTGTTCAATACTGTTATGGTACCCAACCAGCAGTCGGTAATAAATACTTCTGTGACTATTAATACCGGGCTCTGTACTTAATCCCGGCTAACACTTGGCAGTCGAACAAACTTCTAACACTTTGTACATATGTTGTATATCGTTAATATATTTTGTTCCACACAAACCTGAGTTGTGTTATTCTTCCGAACCGTTTACTAGTCCACAACAAATACAATGAACATGTTATCACAGTAAGAGAAGTCGCAATTACGGTTATTTATTAGAGTTCAGTAATCGCTGACTCGTATGCGCTATTAATTTTATTAGCAAGCCAATTTCCCTCGCGAATTTTTGTAGGCACGAGCTGCTTAATTCGGGCATCTAACCGTTGTTTGGTTCTCCCAATGTATTGCTCTCCGCAATTACATTTAAATGAATAAATTAAAGAGCTATTATGATTGGGGGGGGGGGGTAGAACGTCATTTCGACAAGATGTCATGGTTTTAGTTTGAAAAATAGTCAGAAAAATAATACTTTTGTACAAATGAAGAGATTTGTCCAGCTAATCTGTCACTGACTTCACTAATCCAAGTGAACCGTAGATAAACCAGGCATTTTTGGACTATTTCAGGCTTAATTTTATTGTAATCATTGATCTTATTCCTGATAACAGATCGAACAATGCCTTCTGGGAAACCATTATCACAAAGTGCATTAGAAATAAACCTAATTTCATCGTCCAACTTTTGAGCATATATTTAATGCTCAGTGTGTTGGGTCTTCGGTTTTTGGGACGAAACGAATCTCAGTGGATAAATAAAGTCATCTAAACGTAGGTTTACAGTAAATGGCTGTTAGTAAACTAGAAGTAGTTTTACACACCAACATATCTAGAAAAGGTAAAAAAAATTATTTTCCTTTTCTTGAATGAATTCAAGCGCTGGATAAATAGTATTAAGAAGAGCAAAAAAGTTTTTCTCTTCTGCTTCATTCCTGAGAACTCAACAAATGTCATATATATAACGAAAATAGACCTCAAGTCTATTCTGGTTGGACATTAATACAGTTTCAAAGAACCCTACAAATATATTCGCCATTGTCGGTCCCAAGGGAGAACCTCTCGAAACACCACTGATTTGTTTATACATAATATTATCGAAACTAAATTCAAGAGATGTTGTTTCGAACTTCATTATTTCGGCAAAAATAACCTCACGGTTGTTAGGAAAGGTCAGATGACAGCGGTACAGCTTATCCGCACTATACATATATATGCCATAGCATAAATAGTGTGACGGCAAAATTATAAAAATCCCAAGACAGGTATTTATTTTTTGCACGTGTGAAGACGGGGCGGTCTGGCACTTGATCCCTCGTAGAATAAGTCCATGTTCAAAGTCCTTTCTCGGGCATATAGGAACTGGCATATTATGTAGGGGTTAATATGGGGCAAGACTGACCGCCACTGGCAAGGGGTTTCCAAATTTCACATTACACACACACCCACCAGGTCGTTAGCTCTTCCTATCCCTAGAATATGGAAGGTATGGATTTCTAGGTTTTGGTATAATAATATTAACTATAGTAGTCGACAACTCCGGTTTCCCGTATAATATTTTTAAAGGAAAGAATAGGAGAATTTAGGCGAGAATAACATGAGGCGAAAGAAGCTAAAAAAGAAACACGAAATAAGCAACTTGATAGTAGACGACACAATGAATAAACTTCAACGCGTGGGGACATTAAAATATAACAATCTTTTTAATACACACGAGGACACACATATTCAACGTGTCGGCTATATTATCAGCGGATAACACATATTTGTAAATGTCTTTCTTCCTTTTTTCCTCTTCTTTAGTCTTTCGTTACATTGAGAGAGAGAGAGAGAGAGAGAGAGAGAGAGAGAGAGAGAGAGAGTAATTGCAATGCTTAAGAAAGGTGTAGGGAGAAACAGTCTTAATGTTTACTTTTCTTTTCGACGGGTTCCTTCGGAGAGTATTTTCTCTTTTACGGGCTGACGGAATTTTATATATTCATAATGCTCTGGCTTGAAGGCATAGGTCCTTCTTGTCCAAGATTCTTTCTGCTTTCTTCACCCGGAGTCTGGGCATCAGATCCTGCGACCTCTCACGGTGACCTCATCTTCAAAACTGATTTTCTTATTCCCTATTTCCACTTGACGAAAATGGGTGATACTTCCGTTTTAGGATTCTAGCCTATCATTTAGCCTTTTTTCTTCCTTTCCCTGGTCACAGAATGCAAACATCTGTTGGCTTTCACTCTGACCCACATTCTTTACTTTCTCCAACAGGCCGGTCGAAGTTGACCTACAATTATTATTCCTCTTTTTAGCGGTCAGCCTTTGACGGCCTGCTAATTCAAACACGGAGGGATAGTCGCAATTCTTTATTTCTCTCCTCTCAGTGGGAGACCACGTGACAATAGCATATATATAGCATATCCGCACAATACATGGTTATATAAATATATATATATATATAGGAAGAGTTTTATAGATGCATATGTGCAGAATTTAATAGATATATAGGGATGATTAACTATATATATGTGTGTGTGCGTATGTGTGTGTTAGGTTTCGGTTTCTTTCTTTAATGGCATATCAACCATCGTGGGTTATTTCATGACAAAGTCATCCACGTAGCAGGAAAGTGGCTATTTAAGCTGTATTTAAAGATAGATAGGCACATGCTTACGTATGAATTGTATATATTCGGATATATATATATATATGGAGAGAGAGAGAGAGAGAGAGAGAGAGAGAGAGAGAGAGAGAGAGAGAGAGAGAAAGTGAGATATACACATATAAACAAACAGTAGACATGGAAAGAGATAGACAGATAGATAGATAGATAGATAGATAGAACGTTGGACTGAAAAGTTCATATGATGACGTCAAATATCTTATTGATTATATTTGTGAGATACGAGTAATGTTAACGAAGATGTGACTCTGCACACCCCGAAACGTCACTTCCTGATGCAGTTTTCTGTACTCTATCCGTGATAAATATATATATATATATATATATATATATATATATATATATTACAACAGTTTATGGTTGTCACTATCGCTCTTGGTGGGTTAGTAGTTTACCAAATCTGGTATAATTTGGAGAGTTCTCAATATTTGTGATAGAACTATTATATGATAATAATAATGATAATATAACGTTGATATATATATATATATATATATATATATATATATATATATTCGTACCTTGAACCACTGGTAAATAAAGCAAGCCTCCGTCAGAAAAAAAGCCGCCAGATGATAACCGTAAAATGATGAGAATGAAACCTTGCGTCGTGGATAAGCATCCATGATATTAGATGTAATAATATATATATATATATATATATATAGTAGTGCATACGCTCCAAGCAGAGTGAAGTGTATACACAACTTTCTGTGAAGCGCTGAGCTGGGACACACTTCGGTCAGCCGCGTTTTATCGGTGCGCGGATCTGGTCGGGTGTGTCCTGGTTTCAGTGGTAGTCGGTCGAAGTGCACCTTGACCAGCATCCTCGTACCTTAGGGCGTCGTCCTCTCAGGCTCTAACCCTCCTTGGAGGGGCTAGGTTTATCGCCTGGTGCCGGAGGCGCTCCTTTTTTGGGTAATGCCGATGGGTCCCGAGAAATTTTTGGGGCTACCGGGCATGTCTGGGCTACGGTCCTGCGCCTGGACCGACCTAAAAAGGTCTTGTGCCACACTCTCCCGGTTGGTGGGATTTGCGACAAATACTGATAAGCATCCATTTTATTAAATATACATAAAACTAATACACACACACACACACACACACACACACACACACACACACACACACACACACATATATATATATTCATTATATATATATATATATATATATATATATATATATATATGTTTGTATTTATTGGTTGTTTAGTTCTTATGGCATATCCACCTTTGCAGGTTATTTATTCCAAGTCCTCGGTCTTTTGAGGCCGAAAGGCCCCCAGCTTCGGCTGTGCCAACTTTGGTTGGGCGAAAGGCAATATGAAAGACGTTGTTCCCTTTAAATAGCACTGGACTTTGTTGTCCAGTTCAAATTATTATCAGGCAAACGTGCCTGGACCCAGATTTGGGTCCAAACCCAGTTAGGCTCAAAAGGCCCACATTGCACCAAGTGGGTCGATGACCAACAGAGTCCAGCAGAGCTTAAATTCCATTTCTATACCTTGACTGTATATTCTCACTGTTTGTATTAGGGTTTCCAATTCTTTTTTGTTTTTAGCAAAAAGTTTGATGTCGTCCATGTACATCAAGAAGTAGATGTTTTCCTGCGATTTAATGAGTTTGTATCCGGCAGTGCATTTCCAAAGGATGTGGTTGAGTGGCATCATGGCTATCACATATAGTAATGGTGATAGTGAATCTCCCTGGAATATGCCTCTCAGGATCTTTACCTCTGCTAAGTTTTGTCCTTTTGCAGTCAATTTCAC
>CAUZXS010004924.1:70000-79930 GCA_963585895.1 Sepioteuthis lessoniana
TCTTCGCACGTTACAGATAAATTCGATCGCAAAAAAAAGTTGCGATTACTATTGGTATGATTTTAATTTGTATTAACCACGAATATCATAAAAAAAAAGAAACTTGAGGATCTTTGATTTACATAAATTTATATCAAATAATAAGTAAATTGTTTCATTTGAACAGAAATTCCTGTGGGTATATTTATCTGTTATATTTATCTAAGTATTTTGATAAAAAATCATGTTCAGATATATGTTGTATAAAACTTCAGCATAGAGTAACTGTATGTAAAAAGAATGGAAGATAATGACGGCTCAATTGATTTAGAAAATGACAGGGAACACTACGTTCTTGCCTCCGGTGGTGTTATGGTTTGTAAGCTACACGAGCAAACTAACACGAGTGACTTCGAGTCTTCCTTGGGGCCCCTTCATATGGCCTTGTGCCACGTCTTAGCAAAAAGCTTAGTAAGTTACTACTACGGCCTAACCTTGTCAGAGTAAGATTTGTCTTGAAATCACATTGGAATCAGGTTAAAGCATTTATCTACCCCAAAAGGTCAGTTAAATAGAAGGTTCTCTAAACCTTAAAATATTGCGCAACATAATCTTTCTGCTTTTTATCCGTTATTCATCAATAACCAAGCGCACTAAAGAGGTTGAATAGGAAATATTTTGAAATAAAAACATTCTCTATCCAGTAATATTATTATTGTGCTTCATAAAATTGCTGTGATTTCATAGAAAGAGATTGGATGATGTACTTTCTGAATACCTTTCATGTATATCTGTAATTTAGGTCTAAATGTAATTAGAAAATTATTAATTAAAGAAAATTAAAAAAAAAAATTTTTTACTACATTGCTAACCGAAATTTACATTAAAAACGGAAGTGGGCTTAATGAAGAGGTAACTCTTCACCTCTCTTCTATCCCCTCCCACTCTTATGTGTCTATTCTAGTTTTTTTATCAAAAGGATCTGAAGAAGTCCTGTTAATTTTTTTTCGTGTTTTTAGAAATTTCAAAAATGCGTAACAGGATAGAAATAAATTTATAATCCTATGTGACCGGTTTCGTTGTTTTTTCTTAAAGAAAGTATATATATATATATATATGGGGAGTATATATATATATATATATATACTCCCCATCCAGGGGTTGAGCACTGGTGTAAGGAAATACCGATTGCAAAGCTCTTCTTTTAAACTGAGCGCTCTGGCAGCCTTTAGCGTATATGTAAACGAAAAGTAAATATACGTAAAAATTCCTACGCTTAAGCTGAGAAAAGCGGTAATTCTGCGGTAAGATTAGCATAAATGATGTGTTGTGATACAACGAAACAGCCTGTCTGTATGATTATATATATATATATATATATATAAAGTGCTCTATGGTATATAGTAGAGTAGCTATAAACCCTAAAAATATTATAAGCAAGATAAGATGTTATTACACGTGATAGTCCCATTGTATATATATATATATATATATATATATATATATATATATATATAGGAAAATCAGGAAATAAATCCGACCGTACAAAAACGTACAAAAATGAAAAAAACACGTTTTGGTTATTTTAGACCTTCATCACGGCATGAGAATCATCAAATGAAAAAAAGTTGGAAACATTCAAATTCCGTTGGTAGCGTTCTGTTTCAAATATGTTTTATATCATCATCATCATCATATCGTGCTGGCAGCACGGATATCCCTGACCCTCTCTCGCCACTCCTCCCTATCGTTCATCGCCCTAGGTAGGTCTTCAGGACAACAACCTGTATCCTCACATAGCTGCTGAATGTACGTTCGTGCTGGTCGTCCTGCTTTTGCGCGGCCGTGTGTGGGGATCCATAAGAGTACATCTCTTATGAGTTCATCTCTGCTTCTCCAGCAATGTCCTGCATGTCTAGTTCGCCTAACTTGAATAGTTTTCGTGATAGGGGGCAGGTGGCCGTACAGTTGGTGTCTTGTGGGGTGTTGCTGCCAGGACTTGTTGAGGATTGCACGCAGCATTCTTGTGTAATTGTCATCTAGTTTCTTCTCCAGCCGTTTTGTTAGCGTCCATGTAGTGCATCCATATAGCAGTATCGATGTGACCGCTGCCTGGAAGAAACTGCGTTTCAACGAAAGCATGGACAGCTATCAATAGGCTATCGACTATATGGAAATCAGACCTAACCGATGTTTTATATAATTAGTTTTAAAAATTTATGTTTAAAAAGTCCAAATCATGTTGATCTATGTATCTATGTTGATGTTTGTATTATTTAGTTCATATCTATTGATTATCATCATAATCAAGTCGCGCCTCTTACCAGGGATTTCTTCTCTCCCTCTCCCTCTCTCTCTCTCTCTCTCTCTGTCCATGCCTATCATCCATTGCTCCCAGCAGGTTCACCAAACTACATCCTGGGTCCATGCAGAGATGCTGTTGATAAGTTCTTGTAAGTCGATCAACACTGGAACGACCATGTGAAGGGGTTTCATAGAAGAACATCTTTGCTTCTCCAGCAGTGTTCCGCTTTTCTTGTTCGTTTTGGATGGTTTAAGAGATGGGAGATAAGTGGCCGTACAGTTGTGGTGTCGTAGGGTGCTGATTCGAGGATCTGTTCAGTATAGCTCGAAGCATTCATATGCAGTTTCCGTCAAGCTCTTTCTCAATACATTTTGTCTGCGTCCATATAGTGCATCCATACATTAGCATTGACACCACCGCTGCTTGGAAAAAAGAAATCCCATTTTATCTTATCCCATAGATCATACTTCTACAGGATCAATAGCCTGTCGTTATCATTTCATGCCTTCGCAAGGCACATATTGACATCGCTTTCAGTAAATGAGACACTGTTGCCGAGGAACGTGAACATTTCAGAGGGCAGATCGGAAATTGTTCTTCCGGATTAAAACACATGTACTCTGTTTTATTTGTGTTCAGGTGGAGTCCAATGCCTCCTGCTGGTTGCTGTAGGCGATGCCGTAGGGATTCGGCTTGGGCAGTTATATTTGTAAGAAGCGCAAGATTATCTGCGTAGTATACATCTGTTATAGTTTCTGCAAGATATCGTCTGCTTCTTGAATTTTTTAGCGTAAGGTCATTTTCTTTTATTAGTTTTATTGGCGTTCGAAGTACGTAATCTAGGCTGATTATAAATAGGTATGGTGCTACTATATCTCTTCGCAGAACTCCAGCAACAATGTCGAAGAAGTCCGTGTCTCCTAGTGAGCAAACTTTTACTTTCGGGTTTCTATTGAGCACTAGTATGGCTCTAACAATTTCTTTAGGGAGCCCATAAGCAAGAAATATTTGCTCCATCTTTCCCCAGTATATGGAATGAAATGCCTTGGAGAAATATAAAACAATAGTGTTGCTTTGAGATTTTTACACGACATCCTTGATTCGATGGATTCTAAGAATCTGTGATGTTATGAATCGATTTTTCCGAAATCTGCTCTAATTTTTCTAATTTTCTAAATTTTGAGTTCGATGTGATTGAGAAGCAGAGCATTATAAACTCTTGCCGTTACAGAAGTAAGAGTTATGCCTCTGTAGTTCTTTATGATTACGAGGTCAGATTTCTAAGAGAAGAGGAGGATACAGCCTTTCGTCAATCTCTCTATTGTATTCCGTTTATGTATTCAAGACACTTATTTCACATTTTTTGTGGTTCTTTTTTTCTACAAAATCTAAAATGCTTTTTGGTTGTTTCTACGCAGAATTTAATCCGTAGATTACAATCTGATCAATGAAATGATCCAATTCGAAGAATTGATGAAGATATTAGTCTTTTAAACATATTGGCTTAGTTCTTGAGACATTTTTGACTTAATACGTTTTTATGACAAAATCTAAAATGCTGATTTTTTTTTGTGATTTCTGGTAGAATTCTATTTCTCATTTTCTTTGGTAGTTTTCTTTCTACCAAAGGAAGTGGATAATTAAAATAATTGACAGATAAATGTTGCTTTCGACATATTCCTGATTTAATTGCTATTCATATTACTGTTTTTTTCACAAGAGTTGAAATGTTGATTTTATTGCTGCTACTGGTAGAATACGATACTTAGATTCCAATTCTACAACTGAACAAAGGCTTGTATTTTTTTTTTTTTTTTTTTGTTCATTTACATTGTCAAGATAGTTTTGAATACAATGAATGATTACTGGACGAGACTGACTTTTGTTCTGACATTTTCATAATATGACGGAAAACCAACAAGTCCAGTGATATCGTAAGATATCAGTAAGCTTAATAGTAATTAGGCTATGGAATTATACATGACACGAAAGTAATCATCTGAAGGTTGCTTTTTTTTCTTTTGCAGCTTGATTAATACAAACTCAAAGACTCTTTAACGAAAATGGCACCGCAGCGACACAACATCTGTCATTATCATTATAAAAATTATCATTTGTTTGTTTGTTACGCTTCCTTGAGAATCTCTAATTTTCTTACTATCTTTACAAATCAATCTTTGAAAATCAAAATCTTTGCACAGAATATATACACTGTTATTATATTATCTATTTACATATCAAATTCTTTTATTCATCCGACAGTCCCCGTAAAATTCCCTTTCAATTTTTCTTCTTTTTTTTTGCACTATTTTTTAAAACTTCTAATTTAATCTTAATTCTTTTAATCACAATTGCTATTTTTGAACTGATTAAACGATTTGTTCCAAAAATATATTACTCAATTAGCCAAAAAAAAAAAAAAATGCAATGGGTTAATCCAGTTAGTTTTTAAAATCTGCCATGACAGTAAATTTCACGTTCGAGAAGAAATATTGAAAATTGTCAACTAATATTAGAAATTCCATCAATTATTTTGAAGGTTTCAATTAGATCACCTCTCATTCTTGTTGCTTAGTAATGGTGCTGCTTTTCAGTGATAAATAGGTTTTTAGGGAGTGGAACAGCTATCCCCACGAAGGGCTATAAAGAAAAATAGTTGGTTGGTTGGTTGGTTGGTTGGTATTTTGTGGTATATCCACATTTGTGTGTTAATTAATGCTAAATTATAAATATATATATATATGTATATATATATATATATATAATTTAGCATTAATTAACCCAGAATATATATATATATATATATATATATATATATATATATATATATATATATAATTGGAAAAACTCAACACACAATTTGGGTATTATGATTTTATTTCAATAAGAGTAACCAACCTCTTTAGATAGCTATCGTACTATGGAGAGAAAAAAAAGATTTTTTAATTCTAAAAAATTTATCAATGGATTCTTACTCGTATGAAAAATGGGAGTGGACAAAAAAGACATAGGCAAGAAGTTGGTGTCAAAACTGGAAGTAGCGTCGTCGATCGGTATCATGAATCCTTATGTATCTGAAAAAAAATTATATATATATATGTTGTAAAAAGGAAAAAAACGGAAAGAAAAATACATATAATGGATGATAATACATATAATGGATGATAAAAACGAATACTCCAGCCCTGAAGATGACCTAAAATATTTGCTCAAAATCAACTGTCGACCTGAATTTTTCGTACGTTCATACCTTGGAACTTTTGCTTCATAGGTCGAAACGCGTCGGATAATTTTGACTAATATTATTGATAAACTTTCTCATCCATTTGTATGTATTTTTCTTTTCGTTTTCTTCTTTTTACAACATATCTGTCTGATTAGACTTCATATCTTACTCAAATACACACACACACACACACACACACACACACACACACACACATATATATATATATTGATTTTGAGTAGTTCGTCGGTAACTTAACTTTTATACGAGTTGTTAGAGCTCATTTCTTTGAACAGAGTTAGATGGTTTCAAGTATTCCTATCTGACCCTAATAATTCTAAGGGTGTTTATCATTTGTTGACACACAGTTAAATGGTTTCAAGTATTAATGTTTCATCCTCATCATCATGTCGTACGACAGGCATGGATATCCCTGACCCTCTCTTGCAACTTCTCCCTATCATTCATTGCCTCTGGCAGATCTTCAGGGCTACATCTCGTATCCTCAAATAGCTGCTGTATGTATGTTCGAGCAGGTCGTCCTACTTTTGCTTGGCCATATGCAGGGGTCCATAGGAGTACATCACTTATGAGCTCGTCCTTGCTTCTCCAGCAGTGACCTGCATGTCTGGTTCGTCTAACTTGGAGAGTTTTCGTGATGGGAGGCAGGTGGCCGTATAGTTGGTGCTTTGTGGGGTGTTGCCGCCTGGACTTGTTCAATATTGCTCGCAGCATCCTTATGTAATTGCCGCCTAGCTTCTTTTTCAGCCGTTTAGTTAGCGTCCAAGTAGTGCATCCATATAGCAGTATCGACACGACCGCTGCCTGGAAGAAACTGCGTTTCATTTTATCGGTCAGGTTTGATTTCCATATGATCGAAAGCCTATCGATAGTTGTCCATGTCTTTTTCGGTTGATGAGACGATGCTTCCTAGGTAGGTGAATTTGTCTACCAGTTTCAGAGAGGTTCCGTCTAGAGGGGAAATGTCACCTGTTTGATTATAGCTCATATATTCAGTTTCGTGTGCATTGACATGGAGACTAATGCCTGCGGGGGCTCGTTCTAAACTACGCAGTAGTGTTTCGGCTTGGTTGGGTGTATTCGCCAGTAACGCTATGTAGTCGGCGTCGGTAATTGTTTTTGCGGGGTACCTTCTGTTTCTTTTCTTTTACAGCACGAAGCCGTTTGCTTTGATTTTGTCAATCGAAGTTCTAAGCACGTAGTCTAGACAGATGAAAAAGAGGTATGGGGCTAGCGTGTCCCCTTGTTTATTTATGTATATCATTAGTTATTCTATTAAGTATTCCTACGTAATATAAATAATTTGCTCACTGCTGGATGGTTTCAAATAACCAATAATAATTATGCTTAGTAAATGATTGAATAGGTCTATTTGACCAACAGATGGGACCCTAATAGGTACAACAACTCCGAGTCGAATTGGACTTGGAAGTAATTACAAGAGCCTCACAATCAGATGTACTTTAGTGTAATACTCGTTTATTTAGGGGTGGGTGGGATCTTAGTCCTCAGCAGATTCGGTGTATTCAGCAGCCCGGGTTGACAGTTTCATGCCTCATATATATATATATATATACGAAGGTTATTCGATAAAAATAAGGTGAATTTTAAGTAAGAAATTAGTAATAGGAAGCACTGTTTACAGTTGCGCTTTTTTCAAGGAAATCAATAATGATGGGATCCTTTCATGTCTCAGAAGACTGTCAGCGTGACCTTCTTTACTGACCACTGCGCCTGGAACTTTTATTTGCTGAAAAGTCAATGTATTTCTATGCCATGGTCTGTATGTTCGGCTCGGGCTCGTTGTAGCAGACCCGTGTTTATTTCATTTGTAAACATTTCTTTTACGAAAACGTGTTTCTTAATATGCATTCTTCTGTAAATTTAGCATCGTTTACATTCCTCAGCCACCAAAAATTTGATAACAGACCGCTGTTCAAGCCTGGATAACTCAATTGGATTAGCCGCCATTTTGAATAGCTTCAAAACAAACATTTTTGGGAAATTAAATTTTTTTTTACTACAAACAAAATATATACAATTCAGAGTTTACATTTAGGGAAAAATGCGGAAATAGAAAGTATTTTGATTTCTTAGGAAAATTTCCCCAATGTATTAAATGACCCGTGTAGATAGATACAGATTGAGATAGATATGAACAGATTGAGATAGATAGATAGATAGATACGGAGTAATAGATAGAGAAGTATCATACAATAACTGACGTTTATACAACAGCATTGCTTCTAACAAAGCCTTAATCAGATGATGACTCTGGGTTCAGGCATGGTTTCGGGGCCGACGCATCATTACCACTAATCCAGAGCACCCCAGCAGTATCTCGCGACACCACCAGACTTTGTCAGATTGTTGTCGCTCTGTGGGATTGCCAGATCCACGCTGATGCAGATAGATAGATAGATAACCCTTATTCATAGAAGGAAACCTCGTATATATACAAAATTTGACATGATGAAGCTTCATCTACATCTGGCATTCCTAAAATGTGACAGTAAAACCAACAAAGATTGGTGGTTTTGTAATCTACTGCTTGTATCCTCTGAGATCTTAGTAATGGTGCTTTGATATCGAAACTAAATGTAAAACCCGAATCTTTATTTGATGAACGGTATTTGACGGTACGAGTGTTTTTCAGTGTGTGTGTGCGTGTATTATGTTTATGCATATGCATACGTATACTTATATGTAAATATATATATATGTATGTGCATGTATTTATATACATGTGTGCGTGTGTGTGCCTATGGGCATGTATATACAGATATATATATATATATATATATATATATATATATAGATGTGTAAGCATTTATAGATTCATGTGTGTAAATATGTACATATATATATATATATATATATATATATATATACATACATATATATTTGTGCGTGTTTGTGTTTATGCACGTATATACGTAAATGTGTATATATATATATATATATATATATATATGTGTGTGTGTGTGTGTGTGTGTGCGTGCGCGTGTGTGTATATGTGAGTATGTATGCGTATATATATATATATATATATTTGGGTGTTTGGGAAATAGTAAAACTAAAAACTTTAATCATTACAATAATTCCTCATATGTGAAGTGCTTTTATTTGAAACGATCACGTGATCCTTGTATTTTCTACATTGAAGTTTTTCTCATGTGTTGTCTGTAATTGACAACTGTTCCCCTTTGAAACTGAGATATCCACTTGAAACTAAAGGATCCTTTTCTTTTCATTTTTTTTTTTGTTTTTGTTTTTGTTTTTTGTTTATTTCCTTTAATCTTTCCTCGATGTGTGGTCAACTTCATTTCTTAAAGTAAGCACTTCAATGAGAACTCCTTGAAGTTATCTCGCTTCTACTAGTTTTTTGCTTCACACACAACTCTCTCTCTCACTCTCTCTCTCTCTCTCTCTATATATATATATATATATATATATTCGGGGTGTATCTATTATTGTCATTAGAAATGAATCCTGAGATCCAAGTTCAAATCTTTGTTGAAGCCGTCCTCCTTTGGGGAAATGTATGGATCTATCCATTCTTCCGCTAGCTATGTATAAGTACTTGGATAGACTGGGATCTTTAATCCTGTTATAGCAACCGGTTTTCGAAAAGGAAAATCTTAATTTAAACAAGTGGTATTCGATTTTAAAAGACTGATCTTGTATCAAATTCCTGCTCTCGGTGGAGGAGTCGGGTAAAAACAGTATCTGTGTTTCTCTTGAAGTGTTTGTATACTATAGACTGACTGAATATAATTCTCCTCTCTTTATATATATATATATATATATAGTAGACAGGGATCTCTAGCTTGGTATGGTAACTAGTTTAGGAGAAGGAAAAACTGTTTTTAAAACTTGAGAAGTGTTGTTCGGGAGAAACTGTGTCATCTTCGGGCATCATCTTTTGGTGGCAACTTAATTAAAATAGTTGGGTGGTTCCCCACCATAAACAAATCACCTGCATCGATGGTCCAATGGCTCACATCTTTTACTGAACTACTGGACCCTTAAGAGTCGAGATTAATGGAGTATATATATATATATATATGAAGGCCAATGCCAGCTGCGGTTCGTTCCAGACTATGCAGTAGTGTCTCTGCTTGATTAGGCGTATTCGCCAGTAACGCCAAGTCATCAGCGTAGTCGGCGTCCGTGATTGTTTTTGCGGGGTACCTTTTGCTTCTTCTCTTAGTCAGCTCGAAGCCATTTTCTCTGATTTTGTCGATCGAAGTCCTAAGCACATAGTCTAGACAGATGATAAAGAGATACGGGGCTAGTGTGTCTCCTTGTAGTACTCCTGGAACAATGTCGAAGTATTCCGTGTCTCCATCATGTCAATGCACACAAAACTGAATATATGTGTTACAACCAAACGGGC